>JAHXMU010000008.1:2475403-2490363 GCA_019455685.1 Philornis downsi
CTGAGATGAACTGGCGATATCGGCTTGATCGGTTTGAGCGATTTTCATTGACTTATCTCCTCTTTTTATCAATATCTTGCGCACTGCCAAACTTGTATTTTAGGAATTCAAATTCTTGCAGCAGTAGAAATTCAAATAACTCAAATAGAAATAAATTCAATCAAGATTTTGAATTTTTTTGCTCATATGAAAAATTACAATTTGTGCTTGCGACAGCGTTCCCGTTGCTCTGCATGAAATCATCCCATTTAACTTTCTTTGTCACAACATCATAATAGTGTTTGCAAATATCTCCGTCCATGGGTGGCTGTCCATGTGATCACTGATATTTATGGGAGACTTGTGCGGGTGTGTACGGATGTTTATAAATGTCCTTGTAATGCGTTGTAATAAAACGGAATTTAATCTCACACTCTCATGATTTTGGCCTTTTGTGTCATCTCACAGTGTTCGTCTGAGTATCCCTGCTGATATCCTTCCCATCGTTGCCATTGCGTGTAAGCACACGAAGACATAGTTCATTTGAGTGTATAGCTGTGTATGAATGAGCATGTGTTAAACTTTTATGCAATTTTATTTATATTAGTCGCTCCATTATTAATAACAATAATAATAATAATCATAATTTTGTTGGCACATATCTATTTCGCCCCCATAGTGGCCACTCAGTTTTGGCCATGGTTTTCTTTGTCCATCACCAGTGTTATTACAAACATTATTAAGTATTAAGTACAAAAAGGACCATTATTGTGACATTGAAATGTGTGAACGAATGAATGAATGTATGAATAATTACAAGGGAACACAACTTGTATTGTTGTTCGTTCAAGTTGAATTCATCTACATTCTCCGCACATTCTTGTCCAGTTCATTAATATTTTGGCATTAATATTTTGTCAATTAATAGGTTCTTTTGAACAGGAAAGTTATGCCTCATTGGAAAGCAATACATCAATGGATGAAAGAATTATTCAAATTGAAATAATCATAGTACACTGAGTAAACATTTATTTTATGGAAATTCCATGTCGCCTTTGCGCGCAATGTGAGTGGAGGCAATGCAAAAAATGTACATCCATGTCGAAGTAAACTATAACTTACTGAGAAGCGCTAATTGAAAATTACCGGATGCAGAAAAATCAAATAAAGCCCAAAAGCTCAAAATTTAAAAAAATTATGCATGTTAAAAAGTTTGCATTGCATATGTCGTAATGGAATGACAAAAAGGCAAGGAGGGGTCGGACTTTTACGGTATTTACCACCCTTTAATGAAACAATGTATTGCAAATCCATCCAAAGTGAAACACACTAAAATTTCGAAGCTTAAGTGTTTCGGGAAGGTTTCCAATTTTAAATGTTTTTATTTTGGTCTTTTGTAAGCATTCGACAATGCGACTAAATTTTTTGTATTTATTTAGTAGCTTTGGGGAAATTTCAGCCAGGCGAATTGACTTACATATTTTTCCTATCAATAAGTGTTGGAAATTAACACACAATAAAAGAAGCAAAATTATGACCTTCTGAAGTTAGGTAACTTGGAAAGGGTATCATAATCTAACGCTCTTGACAAAAATTTAAGTTACTGCAATCTACGATTTACAGTTGACAGGATGAATTTAAACTTCGATATGATGGTTTGATGAACTACAAACAAAAACATTGTTAACAGAGTTTTTATAAAATGTATGAAAGATTTCGTCAACTATCAGAGTTTTGAGAAAAAATGTAAACCTCGTATATTTTTCATCATATCTTCATATTGGTTCGCAAAATCATACCAAGATTATGGTAACACTCCTCAACAAAAATAAAAGCTCTTCACAATGAAAACCTATTCGAATTTCAAAGTCAAACGCAAATAGTCGCTCGTTTGCTTTTCAAACAAACAAACAAAAGAGGCGGTCTGATATAAAGGGTGGCGCATAAGTAACGT
This sequence comes from Philornis downsi, assembly GCA_019455685.1. Classification (NCBI taxonomy): domain Eukaryota; kingdom Metazoa; phylum Arthropoda; class Insecta; order Diptera; family Muscidae; genus Philornis; species Philornis downsi. The sequence continues at coordinate 2,477,337 of JAHXMU010000008.1, forward strand.
TAACGGCGACTATACTGAATGAGTTCTTGTGCATCATTTGGTTTAAACTCGTGAACCAATTGCATCTTATATGGGAAAAGATGTAACATATGTAAAATTTGTTGCAAAGACCGCATAGACATTTATAACTGCTGATAACGTCGCCTAGTGAAAGTTCCGGGTTTTTCCTCAGTACTTGCTCGCACTCGAGCAATGGTCACTTCATTTCGAACTGCACGAGGTCTTCCAGCACGCGGAAGATCACAGACAGTCCCTTGTTGCTCAAAACGCTGAACCAATCGGTAAATTGTTGGAACGCTAGGAGCATTTCGAACATGAATAAAATTTCGATATGAAAAGTTACTTCCGACGTCAGATACGACAGAAAATGTTTAACGCCATATCAAGGTGCCGTATTGCTGCGAGGTTTATTCGTCTTCATTGGATGAATCTGAATGACACAAAATCTCTCTGGAGTTAACAGGAAACTGCGAGATGTTACTACAGCCCTCTCAAATATTGGAAAGGAATCAGCAAAAATGGATTCGGTTGCAAAAGGGGAATAAATTCAAGTTATTTATTTCGACGCAGAACAGCTATGACGAAGGAATGCAGAAGACGGAAACGAATAGGTTTACTTTTTACGGCGGCATATGATAGACGATGTCGATTCTTATCACCATCTTAGCCATTTAAGCCGGCACATCGTCCACGATACTGTGGAATGTTACTCGTAATGGAAGATATATTAACTTTGAGTGGGCAGAACATATGGCATCTGTCCACGGATAGGAGGTCTTTTTCTAAGGCGTAAGACAATAAGGTCTCTCAGAAATACTTTACAATCACGAATTTTCGTAATGTGCTACACAATTAAATTTTATTATAATCTCGTCGGAATTTGATGCCATGATCCCTGCATTTATATGACCATTTTATTTCGTGTTACTAAACGTAGCCCAACTCCTTCTATACTTTCATATTTTATCGTAGCTAAATTCCAAACGAAGACATCGTGAAAAGAGAAACGAGAGAGCATGGCTCCATCGTTCACTGTATAGGCCGTACAAAGTGCATTCTATTTACAATAAGTAACGGGTTATCCATTTTGTGGTTTCAAATTTCCCGGCCTGTCACTGATTTTAAATACCTGTCATCTGAAGTGTTATTTGTTTAGTGAACGGTTTGCCATTTACGAATATTGTTTAACAACGGAAGAGCGCGTAAAATTAGTTAAAACTTACTAAGAAAAGTGGTGATTCAAACGTGGGTAAGGCCTGAGCATCATTGCAATGTACGCAGTGCCGAAAATATCTATTCTGTTAGCGAAAGTGTGGCGGATTATCTGAATTTCAATTCAGAGCACTATGGCCACACGATAACTGACTTTTTTGGGCTTGCAATTGAAAATTGTAAACTGGACGATATACGGTTTCAACAAGGCGATAGCACGATCTACGCAACACGACCGATTTAGGCTTTATTGCATGAGAAGTTTCCAGAAAGCGAATTTCATGTTTTGGCGACATCAGTTGGCCACCAATATTGGGCGATTTGACGCGGATAAACTTTTTTTGTAAGGCTACGTCAAAGACCGTGTTCCCGCTCACAAACGTTGGAGCATTTGAAAGCCAACATTCGGTAAGTTATCACCGCCCGAATTTTGTGACAAAGTGTCAAAAATTGCGTCAAAAGGATCCACTGCTGCAGCCAATCCAAAGACGGTCATTTAAATGACATGATTTTATTTCGTGCATAATGACAAAGCCTAGGCATTATCTATATATATAAAAATGAATCGTGGTTTGTTCCGATGTTTAAAACTCCAGAACGGCTGGACCGCTTTGCATAAATTTTTGTATATGCATTTGGGTGGTGCCCGGGATGGTTTAGATTTACAATTCGGTCCAATTGGACAAAGGGGCGTGGTACCTCCCATACAAACAAAAAATTAAAAATCAATTATTTCTGCTCCTGCTTACGGTATTTGAACAAAATTTGGTGCGTAGGTTTGGTGTACATATCTTAAGTGCTGCTGCAAATATGGGCGGGATTGGACAATGGGGAGTGGTACCTCCTATACAAACCACAAATTAAAAAGCAATTATTTCTGCTCCTGCTAACGGTATTTAAACAGAATTTTGTATTTCGGTTGAGTGAACATATTTTAAGTTCTTCTGCAAATATAGGCGTTTCTTATTATAATAGACCGATTGGCGTGAAACATTTCCAATAAAAATAAAATTTGAAGGCAAAGCAACGTTTGCCGGGTCGGCTAGTAATGAAATAAAAGTTTCATGGAAATCATAGCTTTATATGTGTTTTATTTAACTTTACTATCGAAACCGAAAAATGTATAGCCCGATATAAGATATTGGGAAGGTGGGCTTGGAGAAGATATTTCCCACTAGAAATATCCGAAGGTAAGAGGATGTGCACACATATGTTAAACATAGGACTTGATTAAATATTAACCTTCAACCTTTATTTATTACAATTTGTCAAAATGAGATTTTATTTATTTTTGCAATACCAATGAAATAGATCAATTTTTGTCTAAATCAGCTGTTTATAATAGTCTAGTACTTGCACTTTTAAATATATTTTTATTTTAATTTCAGGTAAGTCGTCTTATGGAATACTTCAATTGCAAACACGTGAATAAAAGGTAGAATTATGAGCATAAAGGTACACAATCTAAATAGTTTACTACATTATCGCTATTTTAATCACTTTATTTTCAGTTTTATGCAAAATGCAATAGGTTCATGTTAATTTTTTTAAGTATAATTGAAGACGTGAGAATGAAAAGTGGATATGAACCAAAAAGGTAATTTTACAGGAGAACAAAAAAACAGTTTATATCTAATTGAGTTAGATTTTTTGCTAACAATGATTTTAGAACGTTTATACACATATATGTATGATAACGAACCAGTATATATTGATTTTAAAAAATTAATTACTATGTTATGTTTTTTTTAAGATTCGGATATGCCCTGCTTTCATATTCATTTTTACATTTTTTTAATAGCAGCTGGATACAAAGGGTATGTTAAGAAGAAATATACATTAAAACGTTTTATTTTGAGACTTTTACATTTTTTTGACATTTTCTGACATTTTTTGAGAATTTGACAATATTTTATTATATTTTATAACGTTTAACTTTATTCTGAATCATATTCGTCGTCTTCAGTCACGCTTTCTTCTGGAGCTTCACCTTCTGGAATAACATCACTGCGTGCCTTTGTCAAATCATGGTACCAAGTTAAGAATGCTTCAGGGATATACACTTCTAACTCTTTCATATTTTTTAGCTGTACATATCCAGTTCATAGCCACTTTTCTTACTCATTGAATACTAGATATGATTTTTTCGTATAGCTATTGACATCTAGCAGCAATAATACGAATCGGAGATGTACAATTTTCATACCTAACGATGCGTTAAGTAACAAGGAATAGTAAACTTCATAAAACTCATTTTAGCCCAAAATGGTTTATATCCGCCTTTCATTCTCGTGTCTTCAACCGATTCGGCAAAAGTTAAATATTTTGAACATAATTGAATTTTTCTGTGAATAAACTAGGAGCATTTAGTATAATCTATAAGATAACAGTATGACTTAGCCCAAACTAAAAATGTGTTCAAGTAAGGAAACTGTAATTATGACCTCATGCATTACAAAATATTCCTCAATTTTTAGATATTATTTCTCTTTTCAGCTTTCTAATTAATTGTATAAGTAATTTTTATGCCGTTCATTCTCCTTTCCGTGGAATTTTATATTGGAAATTGCTAAGTACGATGTAATTTACGATTTTTGTTGATATCGTTTACAGCCTATGATTCAGATGTACGGCAAACATAAATGTTTTATTCATATTTTAAGCCCTCACACGAAGAAATTAATATTTATATCATGTGATGCTACAAAAATATAACACACATAACAGAGAGATTTCAGCACTAAGTATCAGTTGAACAAATATTTTGTTATCACTTTTTGAGGTGTAGACATTATCGTGAATCTTTTTGAAGCCTTTTAAATCGTACCCACAGCTTAATCGTACTCGGCAATTGAAAATGGTTTATACTATCGATTAACCCACCCATATAGGCTATAAGTTTTGTCAAAATATAATCTTTCTTTTGGAATTTATGTTTGATAATCTGCATTAAACTAATTTATTGTTCATTATATGTATTGCTTTATAATGCTTGGCTAAAATTAAAAAAAAAAAATTAATCAATTAAGAAAATTCCATGTAGTTAACCGATTTAACTCATATATTCTTTCGTTCATATCTTTTTTCCAATTTCACTAAATTATACTAAATTGAGCATACATAAAGCTTTGGGTCGATGATTGGAAATTGTCTACATGTTATGCCTATTTTAATACCTCCACCTTTCTTTCCTATGCAATTTGTGGTTACCTCATTTATTGCTTTTTGTATCGCTTTACAATTTTCCATAAACACCAAATGTTCGATTAGTAGACTCATTTGGTAGAGTTCATGGCAATTTCGTACAAGCCCATACACAAGTTATATAAAACCATCTTCAATAGTGTCTAGAATAACACCTCAGCACGCTTTCAGGCCCAATATATAGCGTTCCAATCAACATTTTTTTGCAAATATTATTTTGGTCGAAAATACGAAGAGCATTTGAAGTGAGCGAGTTGGAATCTCTATTATTACCCTCTATGAAAATTATGCTTTAGATTTGGATTGTAACGATATGTCGGATCGATATTGATCTTTAATTGCATCAACACTAAATGTCTATGGCTGCAGCCTTGTTAACCGACTTGTAAATACCAGTGCTTTCATCCCTCATTTATTTTGATATGCGTTGTAGTTTGTACATTAAGAGATATAATAGAGAACTTAGTAATTTCAACGAGTGTAGGCAGTCTCCAGCGGAAGTCTCTTCTACAATTTTATGTCGTCGGAGTCCAAAATGACTAAAGTAACGAAACGTAGCGCCTATCAAAACAGGGTGACGCACGAATCGTTCTACGGTGTAACAGTAACTATTAATGGAGACCGTTATTTCAATATGTTAAAGGAGTTTTTTTTTTATCCAGAGCCGCGCCGGAAACGTATCCATTTCAACAGCATTGGGTCCGGTAAACCTAAACAAATTAATATCCAGAAACATCACTTTCCGCCCCCAAGGTTGCCTGAGCTGACTGCCCCAGACTTTTTTTATGGGTTATGTCAAGCAAGAGATGTATAAAATGAAGTCAAGAAATTTTACTAAATTAAAGCGATCCCGATTGAGGCGGACCCAAAATGAATAATTTTCTGATCTAGTGTCGCATATGCGTGAATATTTACGGTCTATCATCATTAAACCCAATTAGTTACAAAAAATAAAATTGAATTTTCTATACAACAACAAAAAAAAAATAATAGAAATACATTTATTAAAAAAAAGTTATTTGAATTTCTTATTGTAGCACAATTGGTGCGCCACACTGTATGGATTTCTAACGCAATGCATAAAAATAGAAATGGTGGTATTTGAGGGAGAACAAAAAAAATCTTTTTAGAATCGCCTTTGACTAATTTTTAATCGTAGGCGGAGATTGGTTAAACTTTTTTCGATTGATCACGATTCTTCGAATACAAATGGCCAGTTAAACCTACGAGCAGTTTAACCTTATTTGGCACTAAACGTCATAAGAAATGAACAGATTTTCCGAAATTTTATCTACTCAGGAATTTTGCAATAGGCAGGCAGTTGTAGCTAAAACCTTGGCTATTGCGTTGGCAAAAATTAAAAAATCGTGTGAATGCCTATGTTCCTTCTGGTAATTCTTACACAAATAGCCTTATCTAACCCATGTACACTCATGTTCATATTATTCACTCTATTGCACTAAAATAGGTTAAACGTGTGACACATCAAACCTTCCTCCCATATAAAATTTAATCTTTCTAGTGGATATTTTAGCTCGAAGGCTACGCTATAATTTTGTTCATTGTATTGCTTTATAATGCCGTTGCAACTGGGCCAAGTTGGTAAACGCGTATTTTTTTACATTAGTCGGCAAAAAATATTAATTTTTAGTCTTAATCAGTGTGATTTGTGATAATGGAGGCACATGATATTGTCATATAGCAGCAACATACAACACGTAATATTCAGGCATTTCTAGGCATTGAACGATTACATGCACAGCAATACCTTATTCAAAATCGTTCAGAAGTTAGAAACAGGCTCAGTACAAAGTCAATTACATTTACCTCAAATTGTACCTTTATGACGTACATTTGAAAGACGTTTTTAATTTTTCAAAATTACATTTTTCAAATGTCAAAGTGTATAATTAAATACAGCCAAACCGTCATATTTTTTTGTACTTCAATGACGACATAATTTCCTCATGCCGTATGATGCAGCCATACCTCTCCGCTAAAAAGATTAGACAAGCAAGCGAAGGTCGAAACATGTCGTTCTAATGTGCTCATTGTAACGAAAATCTGTCATCAGTAGTTATAAAACTCATAATAATTATCACTTTCAGAGCAGTTTCCCAAAGCCGCAAACATTACCATTCTTTAAGCTCTAGACGTACTGTTGCATATTTTGGAATGAATCCTTACATCATATCCTTTTGGCATCATAATTTTTTCTTTCATATTTTTTTTTTATAAACTAAAACTGCCAGAAGAATGTAAATGAATATCCAAATGGAAATAAACTTTTTCCGTCCATTTGCATTACATTTGAAAACAATTGAAAAAAAAAAACAGAGAAGTAAGGAGGCAAAACATAAAAGAGAATAACATTTTTATTATCAAATGCCTAATATTTGTTCAATTTTCGTTGGACGGGAAGACAGCAACAGCAAATGCATACAACAGTTCTGGAACATTTTTGTATCACTTTTTAGTTTTAGAATATTTTTGTTTTTAATGCCTGGGGCCATTACTTTTAATATTTTTTCCAATTGTCACAATGATGATGATGATGATAATGATAACAATCAACCCGAAATTATACAAAATGCAAAGAGACCAACGACAATAAAAGCAAAAAGATGAAATTTTCATCGCTATCATCATCAGCATCAATGTCGCTGCAATGATGATGTTACCACTAAAAGCGGATGTAAAACAAAAGCAAAAAAAAAAAAAAACAAGCATTTGAGAAAAAAGCAAGCGAAAAATCCATTTGTTCCAAATGGAAATGATGGAAGGAAGGAGTTTCTTGTTTTTTACTTTTGTGCCTTCAACTTTTCAAATAATATTTTGGTATTCATTTAGTTTTTGATTTTTATTCTTCACTCAATGTGATGAGCATTAGATATCCTTAGTATATATGTGTGTGTGTATATATGGCTGTGTAGGTCTGTGCGTATGCATTTAAACTTTCCATTAAATGTTGGCCTTTCTGCGTCCTTTTTGGTGCAATAACAATATATGTAATTGGATTTTCCCCCCCAAATAAAAAAAGAAGTGTTCTCTAGAGATCACACATATATGTAGAGTATCTACATATATACTAAAAATACATATTTGTTAGAAATGTTCTTAGGAACGTCACCCAGCGAATACAAACATTCCTGCATTACAAATAGGTAAATATTCTAATGGCATGAATACCAGACCGCCCACCAAACTAATTTCTAGTTATCACTACTCCAAAATTAATTTAGTCTTGTTGCTAATTCTCAAAAATTATACCACTATTATGAATAAAAAAAAATAAACAAAAACACTGATACTTTTTAAAACGTCCGATTTTTCGCGAAATAATCAGATATTCAGGATTCAGAAGAAAATTATATTCGTTGGTCTCAAAAATTTTTTAAACATTGTGATATAAATTTAATCAACACGGCAGTAAATCGCTTTTTTTTTTAAACAAATCATTGTTGTGAATAGAAATTATTTTCAGTAAGATTAGTCTAATTACTTTAAATTTTGGTTAGAGCAGCCTTACAAACTGACCGCTTCAAACACTTTAGCCATATATATCAGCCGACTTCAAAACAATTCAATGCTTGACATTTCATTGAACCAGAAGCCACCGTCAACAAAATTTATCAAAAAATAATTAAAAAAATATGGTGACTTTTCAAATTCTGCGAGCTACGTATATTCGACTTTCGATTATTATTTTTTTTTTTTTGTGTTGGTGCACTCATCTCGAAGATATGTTGACGGTTTTATCCATATAGCATGTTTAGTTTGTTTGTGAGAGGCATAAATAAGACAAGTGTTTTGCGTGTTCGACGATTTTCTGCTATGGAACAAAATGAATCAAAGAATTTGCATCAAATTTTGTGTGAAAAATGGAATTAATTGCTCAAAAACACTTGAAATGTTGACAGTGACATACGGTGAGAGTACTCAGAGTCAAAAAACTGTTTACAAGTGATACAGGCTTCTCACAGAAGGTTGAGAAGATGTGAACAGCGACTCTCGCTCTGGACGCTCCAGCACATCAACAACCGATGAAAATGTTGAGAAAGTGAAGAAAAATGTTATGGAAAATCGTCGAATTACAATTAGAGAAGTTGCTGAGGATGTCGGCATATCGGTTGGTTCATGCCAAGCATTTTTTTTCGGAAATTTTGGGCATGAAGTGTGTGGCGGCGAAGTTCGTTCCAAAATTGCTGAATTTTGATCAAAACCAACGTCGCATGAGCATCGCTCAGGAATTGTTGAATAAAAGATTTGCTTAAAAAGGTCATAATTGGTTACGAATCATGGATATATGGTTATGACATCGAAGCCAAAGCCCAATCGTCCCAATGGAAGAGTCCAGGAGAGTCAAGATCAAAAAAACACGCCAAGTTCGATCAAATGCCAAGGCTTTGCTCACTGTTTTCTTCGATTACCATGGCGTAGTGCATCAGGAGTTCTTACCACAAGGTCGTACGGTAAATAAGGAGTATTACCTTGAAGTTATGCGCCCTTTGCGTGAAGCAATACGAAAAAAACTCCCGGCATTGTGGAAAAAAATCATGTCTTTTGCATCATGTCATGATAATGCACCTGCTGATTCATCTTTGCTTGTGAGAGATTATTTGGCCTCAGTCCCCTGCGACTTTTTCCTGTTCCTAAGATTGAAGAGACCCATGAAAGGATGGTGTTTTGCGACGATTGAGGAGATAAAAACCGAATCGCTGAGAGAGTTCAAGGACACTCCAAAAAGCGCATATCAGAACTGTTTCGAGAATTGGAAAAAAACGCTGACACAAGTGTATAGGTATTATATCTGAGGAGATAAAGTGGAAATTGATTAATAAATAAATATTTTTTGAGAAAAATTAAAATTCACCTTATTTTTGAATACGCCTCGTAGACACCATACAAATTCATACTCCCTAAATTTTGTTGAAAAATATAAATATTGGTTTCATTAGGAAACATTGGCGCAATTGTATTCAACTGGATATGTCATTAAAAACTTAATAATATTTGAGTATTTCCACTGAATAGTATTTATGTTGTTGTCAATAGTTCTTAAAAATTTTGGTGGCTAAGGACAAACTTAAACAACCCCAATCGCTAACCCCATAACCCAATGGGTTACGTGAAACTATTTTGATGTGTTGAATTTGGAAGAAAGTTATAATTAATAACATTATTTGGCTTCAAACAGTGCGATTAAAACCTATTCGGTCCAGCGCCCTCAAATCTGAACCGATTTCTCTTCACTAAAATTAGGCTACATACTTTCAAATTTGGAAAAAGCTTCCTTACAAATTTTACTTCTTCAAATGTGTTAAATTGGCACATTTTGTCTTATTTCATCACAATTCCGCACATGACTTCTTATGGCAAAAGTAGCTTTTCTCAAGAAATTTGCTCTAAAAATCACCTCTTGCATACGGGTTAAACTAGTAAACCTAAAAACAAATTTCCTTGCAACCCATGAATGAGATATGGGAGGCCTTCTCACATTCAATTTTAAGACTCCGTCAAAGGGACCTACAGTTTAATGACAATTCCGAGCGTTGCAGTTTGAAAAGCATTTACCAGATTTATCGATTATTTGACTACTCGAAATGTTCGTCAGACACATGGAGGTGACCGCCGCTCAAATAATGATAGCTAGCTGTATGAGGGATTGAACCCTCAATCATGCAAACGTTAGTCCCGTGTGCTAACCATCGCCCCATGGTCAGTCACAAAATGGTAAAAATATCTCAAGTTTTAAATAATAAGGTCTTGGTATGATTGTATTTTACCAGCTTTCTCACAGTTACGAACTATTTCAGTATTTAAAATTTTCTCTAAACTCTAACAACGTTTCAAGATGGTTTTCCAATGAAGACAAGTACTCGTAGATGTTAAAATTGAATGAAATAGATTGCGCGTGTTTGAAGTGTTTATTGAGAGAGGGTTTTATCATTTAATCGCTTGCCTAGCCCATAGTAACATCCGTTAGCAAGCAATACTCTCCTCTTTATCTCCATTCTGACATTCGTTTTCTTTGCAGCAGAACCGAGGAATTCCGCTGCGAATTCTTCCATCACTTAAAAATTATAGTTGTCAACGTTCACATAGCGTCCCAAACGAGTAGACTCTTTGTTCGCTGAAATCAATAACTTTGTTTTGTCCTCGTTTACCATAAGACCCATTTTCGCTGTTTCCTTTTCTGTGCTTGAGAAGACTGCATTAACATTTCGCAGTTTTCTCCCAATAATGTCTATGTCATCTGCATATGCGAGTAACATATAGCTTTTATTAAAGATGGTACCAGCCATGTAAACTGCAGCTTTTCTCATAATCATCCCTAACTATATGTTGAAAAGGTCGCACGTGCCTAAGTCCTCGTTTGGTATAAAAAGATTCGCTGAGATCTTTGCCTACCTTTATTGAAGATTTCGTGTCAGTCAGCGTCATCCAACCAAGATGTATAAGCTTCATGGCGCTTCGCTATTTATTTGGACATTACAAGTTCAGAACAATGGCCAAATATACTTATTATTCAACCATTCCACAACACGTTAATAACTAATATTGTCGTAGCTATAAACAGTTAGCGGGGTTGACCACAACTAACTCGAAGACAGCTGCAAATTTCTTTAAATGTATGGAAATCATTAAATGTACGAATTTCGACGCAAAATTTGGTTTATAATCAAAAAGTGAGGAATTTTAAAATGTGAGGAACCAACACCAATACCTCAAAGAACACTTCGTGTTACAAAATTATTGCCTTTAATACAATATTCTGATTCAGGGTTCTCTGAAGCAAATAACTTAAACATTCGAAAGGAATCAGATCAGCAGCTAAAAAAACCGATATTATTATATTTCGTTTAAAATACCCATGATATGAATCGATTTAATAAGATGGATATTAAAACTTTTTGAACGGTATTAACGAATACTTTCGATCAATTTCCCTACTCTCAGCTAGTATTGCATTTGAGAGCCTATTTCATTACGATTTCTTGTCTCAACACTTTTGCTGGGTTACCTAAAGGATATTAGTTAATACGAGTGTTCATTGCCCAGTTATGTTTGATCCTTTTATATTGTATATACAAATACTAATGTTGCCCCCCAAAGCAGCAGTTAGTGTGTTCCGAATATAACATGACTCTGCATTCGTTGCTATAATTATGTTTGTATGTATGGGTAAGCACACATACATATATACAAATACACGTTTTACCATGTAATTCCTTTCCTCAAATTACGGAAATTGCTAACAATTGAAGACACAGCCACAAAATTCCAGTTTTTAACAAGTTTTACATTGGCAAGACTTTGTTGCAGGAACGTGATGCAAGTGATTACGGGAAAAAATAACAATTGCTTAAAGTTCTACGAAAACAATCAATTTAGCAATTATCAACCCATGAATAAGTTCATTCTTTAAACTTGGCTACATAGGCTGCATGTACTCGTACGTGCGAGCTCATTTTGTATATGTATGTAGATGGGGTGTAGACAGTGAGAAACCTTAGTCCTTTGTCTGCTGCAAATATTGATGACAAGTCTGAGAATGACACAGATTTTGCAGCGGTTTTCAACAAAACTCTGACTGGCTTTATATTCTTTTGCTGCACCATGAGCTAACAAAGGATAGCCATTATGTTTGCATGCACTCGGCGGTGAACAGTGGAATGGAAATACATTTTTGATGAAAAGAAATAATTCGTTGGTTACAATTTACATTATGTAGTTGATCGTACCTAATGGGGAAAGGGACAAAAAATGTGTGTAAACTGAATCGCATTTCATATTTTCTCACTCTCTCATTTTACTAAAAAGGGATTCTTTCGACTCGAATTTTCTATACATATATATTGCTAGCAAGCCATTTAAAATGTTTTAAATTATGTCCTGATTCTTACAGGAGGCGCATTCTGCAACGCTTTCAGACTTTCCTGTAAAACTTCGTTTTCAATTAAATTGTGAGCAGTCTTTATTACACACCGATTACCTTATATTTCCACATTACATGCCGATTAACTTCTAAATTAGTCTTTTTTATATATTTTTTTGTCCTTAATAATCATTTCTTCTTTAAAATCATATTATATTTTTACAAATTTTATATTTAATTTTTATTACGTGTTTTTTTTTTCATTTATATTATTAAGCATATTAAATCTAATAGGTAAATTGTTGCATATTGTAATTTACTTATAATTTGCTGGAAGGCTTTAAAATTATTAATATATATATTTGAATAATTGATTCATATAATTGTATATGAATATGTTAGGACTAAAGGTCCTAAGTTTTATAAAGGTTTATTCCAAAATAATCACTTTTCATTAATATTACATACTCGTATACATTATGGGGCAACACTTATGGAGTGGCATTGCTGTATAATCATGCGTATTTACAAAGCGAACCTTAACTTTTAAACTAGACTATCGTGCCTTCACTTTTTCTATCATGTATTTTGAATGCTTATTTATCGAATACAATTGTTGAAGATTTTTGGCGAAGTGTTAGTATAAAATATGTGAGGGTAGCTTAAATATTAAACTATGGCTAAATTTTGCTACTTCTTAGATTTTATATATCCGAAAGTGTTTTAAAAAAA
>JAHXMU010000008.1:2490373-2559173 GCA_019455685.1 Philornis downsi
GACATTTAAAATGATCTTGGCTATCTACTGCGCCAAAGAATGTTCGTCGCCTTCAAAGTTTTTCCAGTTATGCCAAAGGCTTTTTAATTCTCTAAGCAGCCCAAAAACTTAACTTCCAATTCTATTTTTATTGGAACTTATGGAATTTTACGAAACTTATAATACACAAGACCAAAATAATGGAAAATGTCAGCATAAACTTGATTTTTGAGCTACTTTGATCATTTCAGTCTTGCTTCACCTTTGATATTTGTTGGTCGTTTATTTCCGGACCAGAAGCATTAATTCAAGCCTCACCTCCGAAAATAATATAACGTGTTTGTAGCCAGAAGTCATTTCTTCAGACATGTGTTCAAATCTCATTTTCAAAAGTATGGAGTGTTTTTTGACACCAATCAAGATTTAGCCTTCCTTTCAAAATGAAGTTTGTACACCGAAAGCTTTCTACAATATCCTAAACGTTTACGCAGTGGAAATTTCATTTCGCTTAGGAGATCTAATACAATTTCTTTGACAAAAAAAAAAGAATAAGTTGCGCATTGTAAAAATCTCTTTAATCAGTTTTGCATCATATAAGCCAGACGTAGCCCCAAAAACACGAATGAGATTTATGATGTGAAATTTAGCGCAGGTAAATCTCGCAGTGCTATCAACTTATATAAAAATATTTCTGGGATTCGATATATATTTAAATTCTCCATTTTTGAACTCAATAAGAAGTCCTGTTGTTTATATTTGAAAACAAGCTATAGTTGTTTGCTTGCTTAAATTGGTAGTCTTGAGAGAGATGCTTTTTACTAAGCCATGTGGGAAAACTTTTCTATAGAGTGTAATGTGGCAAAAAATTGATAACGCGGCAATGTTATTCAGTTATTTTCAGAAATATGGGGTGATTTTTTTTAATCGTATTTTTTTTTAAATCGAATAAAATACTCAAATTTGCATCATATGTTAACATTTTTTATTGGAATCGATAAATTGGTCTTCGCCATTTAATTTGTAAAGAAAATTTCTTGTAAATGTTGCTCGCGGCTTCGTCTCAAAATGTCCATTCGGAAGATCCAATTTTTCGTCACTTTTTCAAGCATTTCGGTTTGTATTCCACGAATAACGCGTGTTATGTTATCTATCCTGTAAGGCTTCAATAGTGTTCGGTTTGTCCACATAGACTAACGACTTGACATAACCCCACAAGAAATAATCAAGAGGCGTTCAATCGGAAGATCTTGGGGGCCAACTCACAGGGCCAAATCGAGAGATAAGCTACTCACCAAATTCATCCCTCAACATATCCCTTGTTTCACGAGCAGTGTAGCATATTGCAATGTCCTGAAGAAACCACATGTCAACCAAGTTCAGCTCAGCCAATTGGGGCAAACAAAAATCCCTTGTAATTGAGTAACACATGCTCAATCGCTGAAAACGGCGACGAATTGACATTTCAGGATCGTCACTAACACTGGTCGCTACGGCTGCAATATTTTCTTCGGTATGCACTCTATGCATGCGAGTCGATGGTTCTATGTCAAACAAAGTAAATTTGGTGCGAATTGTTGATTCAGCAGGTCGATTATGCCGACCATAAAATGGTCGTATCAAACGACGCACATTTGTCGCAGAGCACGAATTTTGATAATAAATTTCAGCGATTTGCAATCATTGCTCGTTTGTTAGTCTTTCTGTGATGAAATGGCAGAGTATGCTGTACACTTTTTACTTTGACAGCTGACGTTTGGACGCCATTACCAAACAGTGCTGCCAACCTGAAGAACTTAAATATTAAAAAATCACCCTATATAAGGAAAATCATCATCAGTACACTTTTCCTCGTAATTTTCCTTCTTTTGACAACATTAAACGTATTGTTTTCTAAAATTCAGCTAACATGGAAATTCGTCGCTTAGTTAAATACTAAATCGCTTACTCTGAAATTAAGCCAGCAGTAACACAGAGGCTGCATAAAAAATTCTACACTTTGGTTATGTAATTTGGTCTTAGATATTATTAAGTGCAGCCGCAAAGTTGAGCATGAACCAGAGTACAGTGGAGGATGTAATGATTCATCGGTCGATAAGTACGCATATCAAAAGCTGTTTCTTCTCATACATAATGATCGATGTAAACTTTCCAGTGGACAATATGTTATGTTTGGTATTATTCAATAACCACACCCTCAGTTAGGAAGATGCTTTACAAATGGATGAAAATTAGCGTAGTTTCTTCGCATCTATCAAATACCAACCACCGTGTTTACTTTGTTAACGTAAATAAGTCATTTTCCAAAAAGTGGATTTAGTGCTTCCTTGAGAAAGCTTCTTGCATTGCAAAATTTGTCCAAATGATGAAATCTTGGGGCCATAGTATACTGGCAACATACCAACTTGTCGCCACATAAGTGCGCCTTCTTCTGAAGTAAAAATAAGTCCATTCTATTTGCGTTTTCGCTTGACGTTGCCATAAGTGACCGACTTCGCTTCTGAAATTGGACAATTTTGGCGCGATTCGCAAATGGAAATTTGATTCATTAGGTTTTTTTGGGCAAACTCATGTGACACTCATATATCGACCGCCTGTTTATATCACTTTTTGTTCAAGTAATTCCAAAAGGTTTTTTGTGTAATTTTTGGATTGCGGGCAATCAAAATAGTGCTTAAATGGCTTTCGTACTTGAAATTTTCAATTATTTTATCGACATCTTCGACAATTAGCTTCCAGAGCGCCATGCGCTTGATCGAATGTTATAGTTTTAGGACCATAAACAATATTCAAATTTGTAGACGCCTGTTTTGTGTTTAGATTTTGGCCAAGAAAAGCTATAAAATTTACATACTTTTTCTTTGCTGGTGTCTATCTTTGACGCGCTCTAACAATATTGTTTAAGTGACCACAAAACTCTTTGAATAAGAAATCTGACCTTTCGGCCTATCGTACGAGATACGATGCATTATTGATACCACGTATGTTAAAAAAATTAAAAAACAAGAATTTCTGTTACGGAGTAAAATGTTTTGTTCTAAAAAGCAGTAGTGGGCCTAAAAATTTAATGCCTCACTGAATGCCAGAAATTCTTTCATATACCATTCATAAAAATCTATGAAAATACATGTTGGATTACAATATCCAACGGTTAAATTTGTCTAAACCCCGTCATTATGGTTTAACTAGTTCGATGTTACGATGCTACGACAGAATGCAAAGATTTTATAACTCCATCCCACCGTGCAACAAAGTAGTATTAGTATTAAGGATTGCTTGTACACCCGTCGATCGATACGTTTCTATTTGCGTCTATTATAGTACGTTTGTTTGTGTTCGTTCATCCTTTGTAATTGTGTGTGTGTATGTGTTTTAGAACATAATATCCATCTATCGATAACTGACAATCAGTTTAATGTATGCTGTTATTATTGGTTAAACTGTTCTTTCACTTTTCTTAATGCAGCCCTACAACTACACGACATTATCTGGGGGCAACACTTTAGTTGTCAGTCGTTTAGTTGATCCGTGGGAGTTGTCATACATTCGTACATACTTATATACATATGTATATGGATTTAGCAGGATATGAACATTTCGACATAAACACTTTTAAGTGGTTTCCTTTTGTAATGTTACAAATACATACAAACCTATATAAAGTACATATTCATATACATATATGCGCATATTCATATTCATATACATGGTGCATTAAGTGTCTCTTGGGTACACCAAATTTGTATGCAATTTCATTTTATTATTTTGCGTTATTTCGTCGAAGTTAGGTAGTTAATTTATTGTTTTCCCATTGGAGACAGTAAATGACGTCATTTTTTTGGTGTGTTTGTTTTCTTGTGAATTTTATTACTTCAGTGGATATCAAGGACATTGTCCTCTGGTGTGCTGCATTTATCCATTACCCATAAAATAAAATGTCCACTAGTAAAATTCAAATGTTGTCAAGATAAGATAAGAAGAAATTACAATACTTTTGATGAATATTTCATATATATATATATATATATATATATATTCCTCTTTTATGGGATAAACTTGGTTCCCAAGATGCTCTTGTTATTGTGTCAAATTATGGTGCCTGGTTTTGGATATAAAACATATGCTCAATGTTTCACCCCCGTGAAAAAATCGAGTTCTAAACATTGGCCCTAATGCTATTAAATGCCATTCTTTTTATTAAGTTCCAGTACCAACGACATGAAATCACAAAGTTGCTAATTTCGAGGCAGCCAGAGGGTTTTAGGCTGATATTGTCGAACATAAAACGTATTTTGATAGTACATATTATAAAAACAATTCGCAAAAATTCAATTTTTAACAAAGTTGGTATTTTTTTTTTTTTTTGTTATTAGACTAGAGAATTTCCAATTCAAAAAAACGTACGTTACTATCAAAAAGTCCAGACACAACTAATGAAAATGTTTTTTATGAAACCATTATGTGAGCGAAAAGTCAAAAATTTTACAAAGTTTTATGGAACAGGAAATATTCTGTAGAAATAGTAAGATTTTATTAATTTCTCTAATATGTGAGAACATTATTTATACAATAATAAAAAACGAACAGTAAAATTTTTACCATAACATAGGAAAAATATTGCCTATACAGATCTAAAACCAAGTTTCGCATCAAGGGTGGCGAAACATTTTCAAATAGAAATGTGGAAGCTAAGGAATATATTCATAGTAACGTATTGAAGGTTTGAGAAACATTTCTAGTGATAAATATTTATGATAATTCGATAAATATTTATGAACACGAATTTAAAAAATCTTGCTTTGGTTTTTGTACTGGAATAGACTATTATTTTTTAAATAAATAAATTTCATAAAGTAAAAATTCTGCCAAATGTAGAAAAAATGTGCAAAATCAACTTTTTGGAAAGAGAATCTTCCTATCTCTCTTTCAAAGTTTGGCGAGTTAGAAAACAAAAATATACATTTTTTATTTACTTTTCACGCATTTTGGACCATTATTTTTAAAATAGTGGAAGCCGGAAAAAAAAATTTTTACCACAAATAAGAACAAAATGTATATATAGCTAAACCCAACTTTTTGAAAGGATAGAGATATAAATAATCAATTTTTATTAAACCAAGAAAAGATGACTTTTTAATTCTGTGAAACAAAAATGTTGGTTTGATCAAAATTTTGTCTCAATTTCGTATTTCAATCATTTGTATTTAGAACTACGATTTTTATGCTACAAAAAAATAGTTTATTTTTTTTTTAATTTATTTAAAATAATAAAATAAATATTAAAACATAAAAAACAATAGAGTATTGTAATGTTATTGAACTTTGAGACTTGTAGATCAATTTGCACAGAAGGCATGGTTCGATTACATCCAAACTTTACACGCAGGTGAAACCATGAATTTGTTACTTTGTCCAAAATTTGGTCAAAATCAGAACGCCTACTAGAAAGTTACCGTGTGACCAAATTTCGATGTCTGTTGAATGCGCGTAAACTCGTTGAATATGAGAATCTCACCCATATCTCATTCAACGCATGCAAGAGAATTTGTTTTTTTGTAATTCTGTTCCTATTACTATTTACAACTATAACTTTTTCATGTTATATAAAACTATCTGTCAGTCTAATAATCAACAAAAAGGTGTTACTTGCAAGCGATTTAATGACAAACCCCTCACTTGACAAGGAAAAATCTAACAATACCAGACATTTGTTGTTTCTCTTGCTGTACAGCGCAGAACCCTGGCTTAAGGCATAACCTCAAGAAACTGTGCTATGCCTCGAGTTGGAGAAGAAGAATGAGTGCATGTTTCCAAGTGAGTCGCATAATAGATAATACTCGTACATGCACTTCTAAACGACTTCTAAGTGGGTGAATTTAGTTATGTGCCTCAAACTGTTAATTAACTAAGTTCAGCTTTTAATATTATAAATAAATAAAACATTGTTTTATACCTTTCTCAAATTTTTCTTAATGCAAAATGGAACCAGATGCTGCATGTGTTATCCTCATACAATGCAATCATGCAATTATATAGGACAGTAGTAGGACTTTGATGAATTCTCTCAAGCCAATTTATGAAGGTACTAACAAGCCTACGTTTACGTCTACGTTTCAAAATAAGTCACTTAAAACTAAAAATTTTATGTTGAAAAACAAGTCAAATCAAAATTTGCGTTTGAAACGTTAAATGTATCAACTAATATTCAAAATTGCCATTTGGAATTCAAAATGTCATGTCAATGCAAAATTGCCTTTTCACTAAAATGTGGAAAACAACAGTCGAAACTAAAAATATATTAATTTAAAATGTACTGCTCAGCTAAGTCGGCAAAGCTTTTCAATTTTCAACATTTGTAGCTACGAGAGCGGTAGTTTGAATAAAATTAGTTTGTTAAAAAGTGACCACCTTATAAGACATACACGTATTACACATACACGTATTATTCACTAGTTTTATTCAAGCCATCAAAAGTAAACGATGTCAGTGAATTTGTAAACGTGGAAAAAATTGGTCACCGTTATGTAATTCAATATTTCCATTTGTAAGGTCTCAGTTCAACCAATATAAAAGCCGAGCTAGATTCTGCTCTGAAGGGTCTACCCCTTCGCTAACGACTATAAAATATTGGGTAGCATAGTTTAAACGAAGCCGTACGAGCTGCCAACACAAACACCGTAGTGTTCAACCAGTTGAGGAGTCCACGCCACACACGCTTAAGAGAATCCACAAAATGGAATTGGATGGTTGTCGTATATTGACCGAAGATTTGAAGATGAGAAAGCTGTGCATGAAATGGGTGCCGCGCTTGCTTTCAATAGAGCAAAAACAGCATCCTGGAGATGTTCGGCAGAGCGTTTGGCAATGTTTCACACCAGTTTTTGCGTCGATATAACCATGGGTCCACCACTTCTCACCTGAGACAAAGTAACAGTCAAAGCAGTGTACAGGAATGGGAAAATCGTCTCCAAAGAAGCGGAAGACGTTCCATCTGTAGGCTAGCTCATGGCTTCTGTTTTTTGGGATGCACATAGAATTATTTTTGTTGATTATTTTTAGAAAGGAAAAGGCGAACAATGCGTTAATTTATTGCAGCATTTAGCTCATGAAATTGTGGAAAAAAGACCGCATTTGGCGAAAAAGAAAGTGTTATTTTATCAAAACAATGTTCCAGTTCACATATCCACTATTGCATTGGCCAAAATTAAAGAATTAAAGTTCGAATTGCTTCATCTCGCACTTTATTTGCCAATTTTAGCTCCGTCAGCCTTTTCTACTGTGCTTTAAATCAGAATTTTTTTATTCTCTCACCTGAAAGAATGTAAGTATTTGTTATTTAATAAGAACAAGGCAAGGGGCGTGGTAAATGCCTTTTCTGACCCACTAACACATTTGCAGTAACGCAAAAGGAGTGGAGAAATATATTTTTATCAAACTAAAGTTAATTTCTACATATTTTGCGACACTTCCCAAGACCAATCCCAATCAATGCAAAAGGCGATTAAGTCGTTCCATTAACTTATATATATTTATCGTGTTCAGCAACCCAAGTTTTTTAATTTCCACAAGCAACAATGATATCTTCAGCAAGTTTCAACCTTAGCTCCCTTATGAAATATTATACACATTTATTTTCGAAAATTATGACTTAAAGTTTAAAACTATTAAGAATTAAGAATTCGTTTCATGTTAGTTTTCCATTTATCCAAATATACCTACCACACACATGTATGACACTTTAATCCAGCACTAGAGAGTAGTTTCCATCCATATCTCGTTTTCCACAAATTCAAATTCAAATTGTTCTTAAGTCATTTGTTTATGACATTTAAAATATGTTTTCTTCATGTATTTACACACACACACACACACACACATACACAGTTATACACGTATGTGTGTTAGTCATATTTTAGATATTTGTTGGCATTTATTTAATCTCAAACCAGAAACAAAAAACTTGCAAGCAAAATAAACTAAACGCACGCGACATTTGACGCCAAATCGCCAAGTTTATATAATTTTATATACAAGCAGGAAGAATAAAGTAAAAATAAAGTTAACCCAAGGAAAATCGACCAAGGCAATACTCAAAGAGAAGGCAAGAAAATATATAAATATACTTTAACCACGAGATCATGCTGGGTGAATAATAGTTTTTAATTTTTCTTGCACACCAACAAAGCCAAAGATGTCCGTAAGACCCAGGGAGGGAGGGGAAAAATAATAATAAAAAAAGGGTTTATATTCCAACTAACCCTAAATTGAGCAACAAAAACTGGTCTGGCGAGAATTATTTTGGCATGTAATGTCGGTCATAAGGGACAATGGCGATGATTACATACTAACTGCGTATGTCCTTACATATGTAAGCGAAAGACAGGACATTATTTAGGTGGAATAATCCCTTTCTTCTGGGCATTATCTTAATGTGTAGAATGGTTGAAATGTCATCTGCTGCGCCCAATTGCTGCCAAAATAACCAGAGTGTTTCCATAAAACGTTTATTGCGAATTAATTTTTAATAATTTTGCAACGGGTAATTTGTGTTTGATGGTGTGCCAGGGAATGCAAAGAAGAGCTTGCAGCTCCAGCCGAGCAAGGTGATTTCTCCACAAATCAAGTTTTAAATGATATACTAATTATGCTCGATTTTTTTCTCATGTTTATTAAATAATGCCAACTCTGGGGTTGTTTATGGATTTAACTTGTTTTGGTGACGGCAAAAGATGCTAAACATAGACGTTTTCGATTGAAATTATTAAATACTCGTACAAGACCGGACCAAGTTCTAAATGATGACCCTAATTCTACTTAAAATTGTTTTTCTTAAACTAGATTTAGAATCACAAGAAGTAGTTTATGAACTTAATATGTTTTGGCATCGATAGATGGCGCCAAATATAAACGTGCTAGATGGATTTTGTCGAACGTAAGGAGGAATTATTATAGTGGTATAAAAAAAACTAACAACATAAAGTAACAAAATATTTAGTTCCTTCTTGTTAATTATGTGACAGCATTTGCATTTAAAAATATATACGTTAAAAATTACTTCGACGCAATTCTTTGGCGAATTGAAAATTTCTCAAAGTTCAGTAAAACGAGAAACAAAATTTTGGTAAAGATGAAATTGATCATTCTGGTAATTAAGGGCATCATTTTAAAATTTTGAAGAAATATTGATTTTACAATTCCCAAATCAAGTTTTTGGTTATTGAAGACCCGAACGCACTTGGGTGTAAATAAAGTTATAAAAACTTAGCATTTCTTTTTTGTTTTTTAGAATACTTCAAAACTGTCATATGTACAAAAAGAATTCGAAAATTAAAATTTTGGGCAACATAGAACAGAAAAAGTGATTTTTTATATGAGTAAAACCAACTTTTTGAAAGAAGAAAAGCAAAATTTCAGAAAACAAAAGAAGTGGTTTTTCCCCTTCTGTTACTTTGGGCCAATATGCAACAAAAGTTTATTAAAATCAGCTAGAGCTAGAGGATAAGCGCAAAAATGGTCGTAAGCAAATTTCGAGATTCGTAGGAAGCTTCATCTTTTTGGGGAACGTCCAAGAAGTCATGCCGCGGTTCTCTCCAAACATCGTGTTTGTGAGAAGGTAAGAAATTTTTGCAGTTGAATGAATATTAGTTAAAACTACAACATTTCAAAGAGTTTTGTAATGTGATCAATTTTCGAAGTCCATTGAAGTCCATTTCGAAGTCCATATTTTAGGTAAAGATCAATTTTCTTGGAAGGTGCAATACAGCTTGGAACGATTCCATTCAAGTTTTCCATTCAAGTGTGATGAAATTGTGCGATTCACAGATACCTTAATTGCATGTGAAGTAGTTGAAGATTTGCACCGAATCTGTTCAAATTTCACACTCAGATCATCTAATAGGGCATTGTAAGATGAAGCAAATTATTTAGCACCTCATGAATGGGACAGTTTCCCTTCTATTGTTAAAATCCCTGAACGGGACTTAGGATTTTGGGTCGGAAATAAGTTTAAGAACCTTTCATAAAATTTATCGAAATATGTGTGACCATACTTCACGGGATTGGTAGATGGAACGGTCGATACTACATTGCAAGGATGCAATATCCTCACCGGTGGGAGAGGGAAAAAACTCCAAACCGCTTTCGCTCAGCGATGGTGAACGGCAATCATGACATATAGACATAGGATAACCCATGCCTGTGCTATGTCTCGGGATATCAAAAAGAATCAGATGACAGGGCACGAACCCAAGACCTGCCCTAAAACCATCGGTACCAGACAAGGCCTCTGGTTAGACCCCGTAGCTAACCTATTCCCGGTTTCAACACCTTGCGGTCCAGCGGCTGGTGCTCCTCCAGCAAGGAGCAGCATCTGCCGCCAATCAAGCTGAACAAGATTGTGGGATTAGCCCGATCCGAATAGTCTCGTAATTGCTCAACTCTTAGGTCAGATTGCATTGAAAAGACTAGCAGACCCACTTCCTACAACTACGTCACAGTGTCCCTATACCGAGCAAACGCTCTGGAGGGAAACTCCGTTGCTCTGTCCAAAACGCCTCGGCTATCCAGTCACCACCTGACCTAATTATCACTAATCCCTGGAGGCCCCTGGATCCAGCAATCGAAAAAATGCAGACTGCTTAGTGACAGAAGCCATAACAAACTTGGAAAGGTTATTTTTGTCGCTGTTTAGTTAAAGGAATCAAATTCCAATACAGAGACGTCCATAAGGATACTTGGTTACGCCCTGATAAAAACACGGGTAACTAGATCGATCAATTTGCAATAAATGGAAAGAATGCTTCTAATGCCGTGATAGAATTCTAAAATAAACTCGAATCACCACCCTTTGCAACTAAGACGCCGCTCACTAAGTTGTCCTCTTTTACAATAATCCCATACTTTTCGAAATTTTGAATACTATTTTTACGGATCGTATTAATTTTATCAACACTGAATGAAACCTATCACATGATGTTAAAAAAAAACTCTAGATACGGCCACAAATATAAAAAAATACCAAATATCTTTTAATCAAATGTGTTGGGAATTGTAAACGGATTGTATCGACCCACCATTCTTTGGGACCTCCCACACAAATTAACCGAATTTCCGAAATTCAGATTTTCCTTTGAAACTTCACATTTGTAGATTGAAGCAAATTACATTTTTGTCCATAACATTTGTTTATAATACTTGGCAGAATTTTGAAAAATCGATCGAATAACCACTCCTCTTCTGCTACATCCATGCATATGGCCAATTCAGCCCATTTATCTTTAGATTCATAACTCTTACAGGGTTTTACCAAATTTAGTCAATTTAGCTGATCATTTTCCAAAGTAAGGTCTCATAATGAAAATGTGCATTATTGCCAACTGGCCAATTTTCCGAAATTCCATCTCTCCTCCTTAATTCGTAATCGGTAGGTTGTAGTGGACTGGATTCTTAACTTATTAACTTCATATTAACTTACAATTCTGTGTAAGATCTGAAATAAATTGACCAAGTAACCGCACACCATCTAATACTTTGCATATAAATGACATATAGTATAAGCCATACATTTTTAGCTTCATGTCTTGCTAGTAGTTGTTCAGAATTCGATCCAATTTGGCACACGTTATGCGTTTGGTGAAGTAAGTTCTGGGAATGAAAACAGACGAGATTGTTACGCCGGAATTTAATTTTTAGTTGTAATCCCTATTTCGTAGACCGCATTTACTTAAATCTTTAACAGCTGCGTTACATTATAATGCTTCATAAAATTTTAAAATATCACCCGAATAACCAACCCCCCTCATTGTTAACGACCGCACAAACTACACGCCTTTACCCACTAATTACTAGATTCGTATCTTTCAATTAATTGCACAAAATTCAGTATTATTTAGAGAAAATCATGTATTTAGCCAAACTTGTTTCTACGAATGAAAATGGTGGAGTATGTTTAAAGAATCTAGCGGCTCACCACCCGATACACTTCTGCATTGAGGCAAGATCATGTTGAATAGAGGTACATGAAAATCAGTTCAAATGTTTGAAATTTCTATTATGGTTTATATTATTTTTCTCGTCGATTTGTAGGTAGCATGTCTTTTAAATTTCCCCGTTTATTATTATTATTTTTTTTTTTGGCTGTTCTACTGCTATCGTATAGTCATTTAGACTAATTTGACAGCAAGTAGTAATAAAAAAGCTGAAACGATATTAATGAAATTTATTTCATTTATTTCTTAACATTTCTCTCATTTTTCATTGCCGCTTTTAGTTACTCTTATCTAAGTTGACCATGAAACCATCGTGGGAGAAATGTTTAATGCCAAAGGTTTATGCAATCGAATAAAAACCGTAATTGTTAGATTTGGAACGAAAACGAAATTTTTGTTTGACTTGAATTATTTTCGTTTTTGGTTTTACAACAAATCTGGTACTGTTTTTATTGACATCCATTATGTTCATCTCAATCTAAACCAAATCCCGAAAAAGGTGTAAACATTTGAGACAGGAGTAAAATTGTAATCTATTTTCTATAGAAACAAATAAAAGTATGTCCTTCCCTGAGAAGGTCATAAATTTTTAAAAAGTTATCTCCCTACATTAACGGCTTTCGTCAATGGCCATCATCAAGCGGCTTAAAGTCGAATCAAGTCCATATTAAAGTTAAAGTTTATATAATGGCGGTTGAGGCAAAGCAACAACTTGAAATATTCAGCAATCATTTCTCAATAATTTTTGCCTTTCCTTTTATTGAAGTAACAATTTTACGAGCCAACAAATCGCCAAGTTTTGCTGTTTTTTTTTTAATATTTCTTTAGCTTGGTTTTTGTTCACACGATATTATGGTCGTCTGTGGACAAAATATTATGGTCATCTGTGAGAAAGTCGTAAAAAATTATGGCAATTTATGTCGGATGCTTTCATAGGAAAATGTGTTAAAGAGTCAATCGGCGACCATTGAGATATCGTGATTGACCAAAGTTGTAAAACTCATGAAATTATCACTTGTCATAAAGTGGAAAAATTCATGGCAGTTCATATAGTATAAAATATTCTTTTTTTGAAATATCGAGTGTATTTTGCGATTGTTTCATATGAATGCGATTATTTCAGAGAAAGAAAGTGTGGCAGGGAAATAATGTATTAACTTTAAAGAAGAAGGTAATTTGTTCTCCTAAATTCTCTCTTGAATTTGACGACCAATTGAGCTTTCCTACTTTGGATTTAACAAAACATGTCATGAGAGTTATATCATACTGCTCTTTGAAAGATGCTCACCTTTGGTATCCCGCACTTTTGATTTCCAAATTAAAACTACCAAAATTAAAATTATCTTTGGAAATTTAATAATTTTTTCTTGTGAAAAATTACACTGGCAAACAAATTACATTTTTGTGTAGTGCAATTAAATCTCCAAGGGATTTCTCATAATTCTTGTATTAAAATTACAGAAATATTTGCAACAATATCTGCTGGTGGCAAAATACCGATTTGACTTTTTTTTCGATATATATATATATATATATATATATATATGTATATATATATATATAACGATATATCATCTGGGATGACTAAATGATGTTTATTTGAATTTCTTAGAGTTCTGCTCGTTATTAGCAAATAAATTGAAAAAAGGTCACGAAAATATTGAAAAAGTACCATTTCTCTTTCTTTCTACTCGTGTGTATGATAAGTTTCTTTTTTACAGGTTTCGAGCGGAGGTTGCAGTCTATAATATCGCGGAAATTGCACCGATTTATGCTAATTTATTTTATGTCAACGCAAAGGAAAACACATCTGCGGATCGCTGCTGTAATCCAACAAAAGGGAACAGTTTCGAAAGCAGACTGGGATTGCAATCCATATCGTTGTAGAAATTATACCGACTTATGGTCTGATAAATATATATAGATATGTATGTACGTATATATGTATGTATGTATATATGGTACAGATAAAAACAACTCATTATTTTTTCAATAGATGGCTAGAGAGCGTTAAAAAGATAAGATTTCGTGTAGAGTATTTCGAAACAGTCTGGATACAAAGATAGACTCCATGTCAACGCAACAAAAAACACAAGGAACGAATTTTCGTCTACGAATTGCTGCTGAAATGCAACAAAAACGACCAGTTTCGAAAGTGGATTGGGATTCCAATATGTTTATGTGCACAAGTATTCCTTACCCTGATAGTTGTAAGTCTTAGTTTTTAAGTACACGCCCAGTACGGTTAAGAAAAGAGCTTTCACTCCAACATTCTAGCAGTGTAATAAAGCGGTCTTCTAACTCTCGCCCAAGTATCAGTACTCATTTTACACTCGATATATAAACTACTTATTTGAACGTTTAAAGTTTCTGCTTGGTAAAATAATCTCCATTTTGTAAACCCCAGTAATAAAAGGTAAAACCTTGCCAATAAATTGGAGTCATTCGATTTATACACTCTCTAACCCCCCGTTTTTCTCATTCTCTCTCATATGAAATAAAAACACTGTCCGATCAACCCCCCGTATTAACGCAATCCATATCATCATTGTGGAAATTGTACTGACTTTGTATATCCTGATAAATGTATACAAAACCATATATGGTTCAGTAAAAAAATAATCCACTATTTTTTCAATAGATGGCTTTGGTAAGCTGCATATTGCTAGAAAGATAAAGTTTTGGTTCCATGTCAACGCAAAAAAACACAAAGACCGAATTTCCATCTGAGAATCTCTGCTAAATTACAAAAGCGACCCGTTTCGAAAACGTATAGTGATTGATGATGAAAAGTGTTTCCCTTCCGATAACGTTCTGTAAAAATGGTCGTGATTGAATGGTGGTGAGCCGGTGCAAACGGTGGCCAAACCAGGATTGGCGGTCTGGAAGGTTTTGCCATGTGTTTTGTAGGATTGACAGGGAATCATCTACTACGAACTCCTCCCCTACGGCAAAACTCTTAATTCGGATCTATGTACTGTCAGCAATAGGAGGTAAGTTGTGCGCCATTAAGACAACGCCAAACCAAACACATCAATAGTAACTCACCAGATGCTTCGGGAGCTTAGTTTGGAAGTCCTTGTAAATCTATCTGGATGTGTCTACGTTCCTATGGAATATCCCAGTTTTCCACCAACAGGGATGAATGTTTCTATGAGTAAGGCATAATGAATTTAGTTTCAAAATGGTAACAAGTTATCTAACAAAATGGTGCATATATGATCTAAATCAGATAATCCCAGCTATGACAAATAAAGCCTTCAATGGCGGCGTACAAAAATAGTAGCTTTCTGTTTACTACTTGTTATATAGCATTTCTTCTGAGACACCTTGTGTTATATCCCGGGAAACTGAAATACTTTTCCCCGATTTCCTGAGAGTGAAAAAGTATGAGAAATTGTATTATCTAGATATAGTAAGCATCGCCCTAATACAAAAATGGTCAGTAGCCTTGACTTAATACAGTTTTAAGTTGAAAAATAGTTTCAATCTTGCAACCACAGCCATTTAGTTGCCTGCTGCAATCACCTTTACCTAAAGTATGCATGGAAAAAACCTTGATGTAGTGCAAACAAGGACGTAAACATCCTCGTAGCTGGTAAAAGCGATACCCAAGTACGCAAAAGCTTTCTCTTAGTTTTCATATTTTAGCTCTACCTTACTTTTAATTTTCAGTTGGATCAACTTTCAACTCAACGTGTGTATTATTATATGGCATACTTCCTTCCACTAAATTTACCAATATGGAATAATATTTTTTTTTTCACAGAATTTGAAATATGTAAACAGTTTCTAATAATTTAAATTGTTTTTTGTGATTGTTTATTTTCAGGTAAAGTTACATTTATCTCCTTCTCTCTCTCACGCTAGCTCGCTTGCTTATTAATTCGGTAAGTCCTGATTTGCTCGTTTGCTCTACAAAGTAAAAGTAAAGTAAAGCACTAAAAATCGTTCACGCCACGTTTATTGTAAAAACTTATTGAAATTTTAAGGAACATTTCACAATACAGTGCTAGGGGTGTCTATAGTTTGCAATAATAAATAACAACACTTGCTGAAATGGTATATATATATATATATTTGTGTATGTGTGTGTGTGTGCAACAATAACATTGTTAAAAAGTACTTTTTTGTACTTAAGTGTTTTTCTTCCTCCCCTCGTTCTCATTGATGTTCGAGCATAATCGAATGTTTTTCTTCACAATAAAAAAGCAAAAGAAAACGAAACAAAATAAAGAAAAATTCTTTGGAAAACTTTATGTATTTCTTCACAGTGTACAACATTAGTGTAGTGTATGGTCGTTATGGCTTGGAGAGAGGGGGTGTGGCACAATACTCATACTGAGGCCATTTTGAGTTAAACAGGAAATTGAAAAATGAAATTACCACTAATGTGGTTTAAGTGCAAACTTTTTAAAGTTTTTTCTTCATCGTTTTTCTTTTTCTTAAATATTTTAATTGAAATTTTATATATCGAACACAAAAACAAGCAATAGAATATAATGATAATATTTTGTTTTTTTTTTTGGGATTTGGGTCATTTGGTTTATGCTTCATATTTCATTTGCCACAAATTTACTGGGTTCAAGTTTAGTTATTTTCAGTTTGAAATTAAGTTTCTAACAAGATGTAGTCTACTGAATCCTTAATAAATGTCCGCATATGCAGTCACTTCATAAATCGTAAATGTAAATTGGCTGGCAATTCATTTAACTGGTAGAATCACAACGATGTTATTGACATAATAACATGCAGTCATTGTCATAAATATTTATCCAAAGTAGGTATTTACCAAAAATTCATATTTTTGTTGTTGCTAAGAGAAACATATTTGTTGGCGTTGGATTGTTGGAGGCGCATTAAATATTACAGAGAGAAAATTTACCGAAAATAGCTTTAGGGGTATTTAACAAGATAACAAAGTCGAGGATTGAAGGTAATAAAAAAAAAACAATTTGTGCAATACGGAACCTTTTCCAAAAAAATTGTCTTGAAACGAAGTCAATAAAAATGAGATTTCACATTTAATACTGAATATTAAAAGCTGAAAATGAGAATTTCCACTTGCAGTTAAGAAAAATTTATTTAATAATGAAAAATCGTGTTTGATGTTGCGAAAAGGATAACTGACACTTGAGAATTTCCATTTAAATTTAAGACAATATCAGTTGATATTGCGATTTTTCCGTTTGATATAAGAAAAGACACGGACGAGTTTGAGAATTTTTTGCTTGGAAATCTTAGGACTTCTTTTCATAATGAGATTATACATTACATATTAATAAATGAACAGTTCTAATTTATAATTGTTTTTCTCAATATCAAATACAAATTCTCACCATCACATGAACTTCTCTCAATTTAAAATGAAAATTCTTATTTTCTATTAATCTTTTCCCAGCATTAAATGAATATTTTAATATTAAAGGAAATTGTCAAATCTTAGCACTTAGAATGATCTCTCTCATTTTCAACGGGAACTGACTTACATATATCACCGGCAACAGTTAATGCCAATTTACCCTTTAATTGTATGCTAACAGTAAGAAAGAAAGGAAGAAATAAACGGAACTCCCCGAATTTTTCCGTCCCCATACAAATGAAATATCAGGGGTTTTTGCAGAGAAAGTGGATGAGAAGTCACAGACTAGACTTGGGTGTAGTGACTGTAAAAATTGTGGCATCCGCTATAGTTTTCTATGCGGAAACGAATGAAGCCTGATATGAATTTGTAACTGGCAAGAGACTTTTACACTTTGTATCGCAACTTAACTTTATAATCGACTGAATAATCACAACCGGTATCAAGACCAGATATTTTTATTACTAATGTAATTTATTATAATGATCAAAAAAACATTTTACGACTGCCTGAAAGAAACAGAACACTATTGCCCTGGCCTCGACATTTTGAATTAGGCGGAGAGGTTTCAGCGCAAAAATAGGGAAGAAAATTCATCATACATTAAAACTATCATTTCCAATTGAAGGTAAAGAAATTCAATATACATTAATTGATAATCAACATTTCTATTTCATATTCAAAACACAATAATTGAAATTCAAAATGTATCAATTAAAAGTTAAATCCAAAACACATCAGTTGAAATTAAAAACTCGTCAATTAATATTATAAATATGGAAATTGAAATGCAAAAAACTCATTGCAGATTACAAACTAGGACTGAGTCTAATTTTGAAACAAAGGTCATTTTCAATGCTATTGAATAATTAATTAATCATTTGCCCTAACTGTGGACGTGATTTTTGAAAACTACAAAATATATTCATTTCTGCTAGATTTATCCTCAAACTGTGTACGTTGTACGTTACAAGAGGCAACTTTTGATACGGCCTCCTATCTGGCTGTAAGCTGATACAAAGTCCTCGATATATCGATGCTTGCAAGTGTGGCAATTGTAGCAGATTGTCCCAAGGACTAAATTCAACTTTTGAAAAAAAAATGATTTTGTCGAATATCGCTAATATTTTTACCATGTGTTTGTTAATTATTTTAGTTTTTTCCATTTTTTTTTCTTCGTTAAGTATCGAATTATCCATTTTTCGGTTTCAAAAG
Organism: Philornis downsi; assembly: GCA_019455685.1. NCBI lineage: Eukaryota > Metazoa > Arthropoda > Insecta > Diptera > Muscidae > Philornis > Philornis downsi. The sequence goes on from JAHXMU010000008.1 coordinate 2,508,914, forward strand.
TAATATTAAATAAAACACATATAAGGCTATGATTTCGATAATACTTTTATGTCGTTGTAATGCTTGGACTCTGCCATTATGTACGAAATACAGTGTCACTTAAATGACCGCTTCTGGATTGGTTGCGGCAGTCGATCCTTTTGAGGTAGTTTTCGACTATTTTTTTTTTTTTGTGCACCCCGAAATTTATCGGTAGTGACTTGATGAATGTTCGTTTTCAAATCCTCCAACATTTGGGGATTATCCTCGTAAAAATGATCTTTGATATAGTCCCACAAAAAAGTCTTACGGCGTCAAATTGCATGATCTTAGTGGCCAATTGACGTCGTCAAAATGTCAAATTACGCTTTCTGGTTACGCCGTGTTGTGTGACTCGTGGCATTACCTTGTTGAAACCACTTATCGTTCAGTTCATAATCTTTAATTATCACAGTGCAGCTTTGCGGCAGTGCGTGCATTGCGTTAATGCACGGGCCTGGCCACCTCTGTATATTCCAGTATCTTTAAATTTCTTTACAATCTTGCCAATTCATTGCACAGTAGGTCGATTATGACGACCATTACCACTTTTGTAGTAATTTTTAACTGTTCTTACGCGTTCTTCGGCTGGCAAACCTTTCACTAAATAAATATCACTTCAGATGACAGGTATTTGGCGACTGTCATCTTGCCAGGCCTGCGGTTTTGAAACCATATAAGAGGAAGGGAACTAACCAAATTTATTTATGATCTCCCAGATATTTGCATGACAATTGGAAAACATGAAAATACGATTTTCCTCTGAAAAATTAGATAGTTTGATTATTATGTTAGGGAACAAGCCATTTTTGGCACGCCCACTTATCTCACGATGAGTAGATAGAACGTCCACATTCCCCGGCATTTTAATCCAAAGCGGTTTTGGTATATAAGTTTCGGTCTGGCCGAACTGATAACGAACGTCCGGTTTTTTTTACATTTTTAAAATTTTTGTTTTGGTAAAAAATTTTTGATTTTTAGTCATACTTTTAAATATTTTATCTAAAGATCCGAAGTCTTCCAAAACAATGGCTACAAAGCTTGTTGTATATTTTGCTGTTTTCACTTTTACTTTACTTCGATTGCTTGGCAGATGTTCCAAATAGTAAACTACCTTTGGAACAACCATATACAAAATTGAAAAAAAAAAATAAGTTTTTTGTGTAATTTTAATATTCATATACCCGTAGAATGTTGGCAATGGTAGTCACAAACTCTGATAATAAGTTTCAGAGCGGCTACACGACATATAATCCATATAGCCAAATTTTTCTTGAAGAAACCAAATTTGTCCAAAAACAATTAAAAACAAAATGAGGACAAATAAATTATTACTGTCATTTTCTTGTTCAGAGGCCCGAAATATGTTTTAAAAAAAAGTAGCATAACCAAGAAAATGACAGTTTTTAAATATAATATAATTAATAGATTTCATATATTTATTTTATTTAGTTTACTGCAGTACACGACAAGCAAGTATCGACGTTAATTATTTGAAATAGTTAAAGCTGTCTTGGAAAAAATTACAAATTAATAAAGGGTGTCCCAGCAAGAACCCAAGATTTAAATGACTGATGCAGCAATTGAATTGTTTCTCTGACTGCATGACATGTGGCGCCATTTTGTTGAAACCACATGTCCTCCACATTCACTTCTTCAATTCTAGGCACGAAAAAACTGGTTATCATTTCACGATACTGAACACCATTGATCGTCTTCATAAAAAAAAGGTCCAATGATTCCTCCCGCCTAAAATTCACACCACACAGTGACACGTTGTGGATGCATTTGCTTCTCGTGAATCACTCGAGGATTTTCCTCACCCTAAATGTGACAATTCTGCCTATTGACGATGCCATCAAGATGGAAATTTACCTCGTTAAAATCAGCATTTTCATGTTGTTTCTCCAATACCCAATCAACGAACTCCCTTCGCTGTCCATGGTCAGCTGGCTTCAGTTTCTGAGTCAATTGAACTTTGTGTGCATGAAGATGCAAATCTTTCGTCAAAATTCGCTGCATAGTGGATTTGGAGACACCAATTTGCTGAGCTCGGTGTCGAATTGAGGTGGATGGAGTTTGAGCGACATCATCACGTACAGCTGCGACATTTTCGGTCCATCGATCTGGTCGAAGGCACGTTGTTGTCTTTACATCACTAACAGACCTAGTTTTGGCAAATTTATCCATTAGTTTCTTTACAGTTAACTCTTTTGGAGCATTATTGTGACCCCAAATTGATAGCAATTTGCGAACTGTAGTCGCAAAAATTTCACCATTGTGGTAAAACAATTTCACAATGAGAATGCGTTGTTCATTCGTGTAGCGCTCCATTTTTACTAACCTCGTACCTTCTACTAGCAAACAATAACAATTGTTCAAATGTCAAACAATGACACTTCAAATGACGCCAAATTTAAATCTTGCGTTCTTGTTGGGACACCCTTTATAAATAAAAAAATCTAAAAAAAATGTAATACGTTACAATGCTGACCACAACCAATGCCAAAATGACAATTGCCTAGTATAAAAGTAGTTCAATACGATTATTTTTTTAATTGAGTTCAACATTCAGTTCCAATATAATTTTTCCATTAACAACTATTTATTATTATCATTAACTAAATTTAACATGGATCATGACAATCCAGTATCCATTAATTTATTTAATTTTTTCTCATTACCGTTCGTACAATCAAACCCTCTGGACATATTATATCCTTTTCACAACATTTTGGGAAAGCCTCATCAGGATATAAATAATCGCCCAATCTACATTCATTGGGTATACCTCTGTAATTACCGCATCTGGTTAATGAATTAAAAGATTAAGTCATTTGGGGTATTCTGAGTGTATTAAAGAAAAAATAATAAACTTGGAGTACTCACACATTCTTTATTAAGCTTCCGTCCTCAAGACATCTTACAATCGCACATTCACCTGCAAGTGGCGCCTCCTCATCGACGGATAACGTTAAGTTGTTGTAACGACATTTTCTAGAATGACCTGTAGTCAAATAAAATTCTATTGAGTTTACTATAAGTTTACTATAAGTAGCGCCACTGCGATCTACCAATAAACAAAAAACGTTACGTGTAAAAATTTTGACCACTCGGACACCTCAATGTGCTGTCTTGAATGAATTTCAGACTTATGCACAAACGTTTCAGGCATTTTGTACTACATTGGCAGAATTACTTATGAAATGAAATTAAGAATTATTCAACTTTTTAATTCCGTTCCCAACTTGGGCAATTTTGAACTGTATTCATACTCTCATGAGAATACTCGCCCCTTACCAATAAATTGGAATGCGGTGTTCTAATAAAATTTGCTGTAAAAACAAAATATTATAAGGGCAGTGGGAGAAGATGTCTGTTACAGAAGGTGTCTTTACCCAATTGGCGGACATCCTTGATACCATCATGCGAGATGCGATGCAGAGAACTGCTCGAATGTGAGTTTATAATAGATTTCTGCTTGAAGATATGGAATTGAAGACTTAGAATTAGGGATTTGTGTAAGAGATTTAGACGCATTATTCCGAGGTTTAGACCTTTTTTTATCACTCTAATTTGGGCATGCGCCTCGACGAAAAACAAAAACGTGAAGACAAAAGATGAATTTTATGAGTGCTCAGTAGAAGACTCGAATCTCACAATAAAGTTGTTTTGAGAACTCTTATTGCCAAAATACGAAGATAGAACGTTTCAGCCCAAAAGTCAGAAAATTTGGCCTACGTAGCAACACTTTCAAATGCGGAGATTTCCAAGCAGATTTCCTTTGCCATGGCGCGCAACATGTTAGTAACGATATCCGAAATACAACTTGATATATTCTGATCATAATAAGGCAGACAAATCTCATCAGGTGATAATAGATTAAAGGCATAGTTCCAGTGAGCTGGACCTTCATGGTGCTAAAATATACCTAGTTTCAGCTAAGAAAAAAATGGTTGTGAAAGAGCATGTAAGCGAAGTAGGGTGTCAAATTAGTGGAGAATTCCAAAAAGTTTAAAACAAGTTTAAAACATGTAAAGTTTAATTATCTAGAAACATGATTCGACAATTTTAGTAGTAAGCTATTGCACCTGCCGGCTTTTGGTTCCAGACAAAATATACCAAATTGATGATGCTTGCCAATTCTGGCACTCTATGGGTGCACTGCAGCTGCATATTCGAGCACAAATAACATCCATCTGAGGCTCCCAATAAGGATCCAACACCTCCTGATCCCCATACCAGCGATCAAACTCACCGGTGGGAACTGCGCAGCTAGGCTGTTACAAATTGTGATTTATACACCATTCTTCACGGGATTAGTCGCCCTGCAGCATAAAGAGTACAGACTGGAACTTTTACATTGCAATGATTCAGTACCTTCACCAGTGAGAGACGGAGGAAATTTTAATATCCCTTTCGCTAAACGACGGTGCACGGCAACCATATGACATAGACGTGGAATTCTCAGACCTTTCTGCACGCCCAAAAGATCTTGAAGACACAGATGCACGAAGAGCGAACTCGAGACATTGCAAGTGTGAACCCTCGTTACCTCCGGTAGCAGAAAAGCGGTCTCTGGTAAAACCTAGTAGCCGACTTACTCCCAGTTTCAACCCCTTACAGTCCAGCCACTGCTGCCCCTACAACGAGTAGTAGCTGACGCTATTAAGGTCAGCAATATTGTGGAATCAGCCCGATCTAAACAGTCTTGCAACCAATTAATCCGTTAGATCAGACTGCCTCGAAAAGGTCAGAAGACCCACTCACCACAAATACGTTGCAGTAGCTCTACGCCGAGCCAACGTTCTGGAAATAAACTCCGTTGTTCTATCCAAAACACGCACTGGATAGAGAACATATTAGTGACTACTTAGTCATCACCTGACCTAAATATCGCTGATCCATGGAGGTCCTTTATATCTGCATAAAAGAAACATTTGCACGGCACATGCCACCTGTCTTCGACTGATGCACAGCAATTGCACGAATCGAGATCGGATAGGGCTCTCTTATGCAAAAAGGCATTAAGTGACCCATGTTCCATCAGTAAGAAACCGAGACAAAGTTTGAAACCAAAATCAGGGTTTTTCCAACGAACTTAACATCTGACAAAAACCTTAAAGTCGCATATCCATTCCGATTCTCTTGCAACATGTTTGCCATGTCGGCAAGACACATTCATCCAAGAATCTCCTAAGTTGTCTTCGATATCCCGATACGCCATAGAAACCCATGGCCATGTTTGATATTCTTGTGAAACTTATACGGCTTCGTAGAATGATACAGAATACCAGAGTCTTCAAGAAGGATAGACATATTACCGCAGTCTTCTCAAGCATTGAGAAACAGTCTGCAAAAATGGGACTGGCGAGTCCGCCCATTTGGGAAAGTGTGTAACTGCCATAACTTTGTAGTGGTGAATGAATTCATATACCTCAACTCCGCTGTCAACGACTTCAATTTCCAAATTAGAAGAGGAATATTACTTGCACATAAATACTAATATTGGCTCTGCAAACGATTTAAAAACTACGCCCACTCTCGAAAAACAAAAACGAAAGACGCTAATCCAGCCTGTCTTGCAGGTACGGAGGCAGAGTTCTGGCTTACGATGTGAGTGGATCAATTTTGGAAATCTTCGAGAACAAAATACATCGGAATATATATGGACCAATAATCAATAACGTTTGAATTACGAACTGTACGAGTATTCTGATATGGACGTGATCAAACGCATCAAAAGCGATTGCATTGGTTATGTCAAATTGTGCGTGTGAATCCAAACGCTCCAGCACGAAGAGTTTTTGACAACAGCAACTAATAGTTGTACTGCGCACGAAACCTGCTGGAAAGATGCAACATCTGTCCATGGTTTGATATAGCCGCTATACAAATGGATGGTCCTGGCTTGATTTTATCGATGACATAAACCACAAATTTCGTTGGAATTTGTCAGAAAATTCACTATCAGTAATCGTAAATCGATTTATCGAAATATATTTTTTGCCCTGAACACCGTAATTCGTAGACTGCAGTAGCCTACATTTTTATTTACTGCCTTAAACTATAATGTTTGGCCAAACACGAAAAAAAAAGATAATTCCTTCTACTAAATTCAGTACTACTGCGAGTCTGCGAGAAAAAAATCGTCTGCTTCCGGCACTTCAACGTTGTTTCAAAGGGCTTTGGATGAGGGTGTGCATAAGTCACTTTATTTGACTGAAATTTCGGCACTTATTCTTCCGACATCTGTTAAATTTTGACACAGTAATCTTCCTGTAAACCGTAAATATTTTACTCGAGCTGGGCATTTTAACTAAGAGGTAAATTTGACATTTTGCTCAGAGTCATTGAGGTGGGAGCTAAATTTGCGTTATCTGAATTATTTTTTGCAAAGTGGATTTTATATCACAGTTGACCCTTTTAGGATTCGTCGGAGATTTATCTCGAATATTGTGTTTCCTTATGTGGCCGAGTATCCACATTTATTATTATCAGGATTTTTTTAAACTTGTATTCTCATCAGTTTTAAAGCAATGTTTGAATTTCAGAAATTTTGCTACAGGTTATGTGTCATGCATAAGCAATGTCGTTGCACGTTATCAGTAATATTGTAATAAATATTTCAACACAGTAACACAATCTAGATCTAATCTAAATCAATTGCAACTACTTTACCTCTGGGACAGACGACTTCCTTTTCACAGCATCTTGGAAACTCTGCATCAGGGTATTTGGAATCGCCCCAATTACAAGGAGGCTCTAAATACTCGTCGGCACATCTAAAAATTTAGGCAAACAACTTTATGTTTAATTTTCTGAACTCTATTGAAGATAACTTAAATGTTTTTCTTACTGTGTGATGGAAACCGTGCAGCTCTCAATACATTTGACAAGCTTACATTGATCTTTGGGTTGAACTATATCGCCGACAGTTAATGTTATGCCACCATAATGACATTTATCAATTGTACCTACAACCAAGAAATAGATCATTTACAACAATGAACACAATAAACATTTTACCGGCAAATCCATTGGCAATGAAGATTATCGGCAGCGTGAAAATGAATGCCTGCATGTTTAAGTAGGCTTCGACACTTTGCAACTACATTTGAATTTGCTGTAAATCTTCTATTTATACTGGCTGATATTCATATCAGGAAATCAACGACTATAAAATATAGAAATCGTTTTTGTAATCTAAAATAATGCTTATCTGCACTATACTAATGCCTTAAGCACATTTGAAACATCGCAAGTTGGCGAGCAGAATTAGAAGATTACACACAAATGGAAACTTGGGAAGTACAGCTTAGCACTTTGGTGAGGCTTTCAGCTGCACATTTCGTATTTTTCACGTTCTACTGGAACAGAGTGTATACTTTGGAAAAGAGATAGTTAAATGACGTCTTAAATGTGAACCATATGGATATAAGATGTTGGAATATAGTTTTTGGACTTTCTATTGTTACAACATAGAGTGGATCACATGTGACCTTAGCTACACAACAATTTCCAAAACTTACAAAGTCTGCAAATTAACTGATTTTTTATTATTGTCTCTTAAAAAATAATTATTTTAATCAAATATGTGACCACAACTATTCTGCCACAATAATTATAATTGAAAAATATTCTAAAGAATTACATGAATTACAAATAGTCAGTACAGAAATTTCAGTTGGCTGAACAGTCACGTACCGCCACCTTCACCCAATTTCGTTTTGGTTGGGAGCAAAAGCAATCGAAGTGTGCTTTTCAATGTGTGTGATTTTCAACAGGTTTTCTCAATAATTACAATTAAAAAAAAATATTCTAAAGAATTACAAATTGCCAGTACAGAAATTTCAGTTGTCGTCACCTTCACCCAATTTCGTTTTGGTTTGGACCAAATCGCCCGAAGTGCCAAAACCGCATTGTTGAGTCATTCAGTTGAAGTACAATTAAGAATGCAAAATTAAAACCTGCTGAATGCAAAATATGAACCCTGCAGAAGTCTTACTGTAAGGGGGAGTTGAAATGATGTCTCTTTTCATTCTCAGAATATACGGGGTGCTGCACCATTTACGCTACAATAAGAAGTTCAAATAACTTTGTTTTAATCTGTGTATTTCATTTATTTATTTATTTATTTTTTTGTTTACTGTATGGCTAACTAATTGATTTTGAAGATGATAGGCCTTAAATGACCTCCATTCTCATTTACGCATATGCGACACCAGATTAGAAAATTATTTATTGCGGCCTGAGGGGTTGAAATCGGGATCCCCTCAATTATTGTTTTAGTGGACTGCTTCAATTTAAATTCCTTTGTTTTGTTTTGTACACTTTTTGCTCGACATAACCCTATAGAAAAAGTCTGGTGCAGTCAGGTCAGATATCCTTAGGATTCAGCGGAAAGTGGGGTTTCTGGATATTAACTTGTTTGGGAATGTTTGTTGTAGCTCCTCCACAACCGGTCATTTTGCTGGAACCAAGTGCTGTTGAAGTGGATAAAACAAACTCCTTGAAAATCTTAAAAAAAGGGCCTCCATTGACAGTTGACAATTGCCTGTAGCACGATTCGTGCTGTAGAACTTTCTGTCAGGTCTTAAGATTGCAGCCCATTTTCATTCCATGATTGTTATAGTAGAACAAATGCTTAACTTGTATAAAATTTGCTTGAATTTAGGCAACTGAATGAAAGATATTGGCCTAAGAATGTGTGGGTTAAATAAATCATTTTTATGGTTGATACCAGAAGGGGTGTTAATACTCGATGAATTTTTCTCACACTTTACTGGACATTAAAAATCAATAAAATGGACAAAATTTAATGTCGAAAAATCGGACAATTTGTTTTTTGTAAATTCCTAAAGATCTTTCGTATGGGAGTTACCAGAGGGGCCCTAGTTAATCGATTGTTTTTTCTTTAATTTTGTCAATTACTTTAAATCCACACAACGGTCAAAAAACGAATGTTACTGCAGTATAGGAATCAGGAAATAAACAAAAAATTACCTTTTGAATCCCACAAATTTGTATTGGAGGTATTAAAAGAAAGGCGTCGACATACCCAATTTACAATCTCCGACTATAATCCACTAAAATATTATGCTGTGTTAACTGCCAAGAAGTTTAATAGGCTAAAGTTTAATAGTTCTCATGTTTACCACCTAACCAGCCGGACAGACAGATGGACATCACTCATTTGGCTTAAAAATTCATGAACCACGTTTGGCCAAAGGATACCTTGTACTTTCTGAGTATCTGACGTGTGTTAAACACACTGAAATTAGTTGCATATATGAAGTAAATTAGGTAATTTTTACGGGAAGAGCTACCAAAAAAGGCGTGGTTGGATATTTAATTTATTTATTTTTTAAATTTGAAAATCAATATCAAGCATTACTATGGACAAAAATACAAATTACTGGCTGTAAGTTGGAAAGAAAAAAGGTGAACTAACTTCCGCACACTTTCACCCAAAGTCTTTTGGCATTGCTGCAAAAAATTTGCGGAACGCTGGTTGATGCACAGTAATCCGCTACATTCTTACCAACAACTGCTCTGAAAGAATTAACGCACAACGAAAGAAACAAAATTACAACTTCCTCATTACATTTTCCTTATTATTTACTGTCTTTATCTTATAAGTTATGCGAAAACTGCTGATTTTTACCAGTCCGGCTAATGTGTACTGTAAGTGGCGTGACAATACAGACAATTTTCATTCGTAGAACTAAGTTTGCTGGAAGTATCAAGGTAAATTATATTTATATTATTATATTTAATACAATTGAATGACAAATATATATCTTGGAATATATGGGTTAAATTTGATCATTTGTACAGGATGCCCGACAGTGTGGGGTTATCCAGTCTATTTTACTCAAAATTCATACCGAATTAAAAACCAACACAGTGAACTAAAATTTGGTCTAATGCAGTCCACTAATTAGAAGTTATAGAGAAAATATTGAATTTCGGAATATTGGCCTATGTGTGCGAGAGGTAATAGAAAGGATTGCTTTTCACGATCCATTTCCATTATTAAACTCTATTTTAGCAAAGGTTTAATGTGCGTCAAGTTTGTCTGAGTTTACTAAAACTGAATAAAAGATACGAACCCAAAAAATACGAATTTTAAAACGTGAAAATTCGATGTATTACGCATAGGCTTGTTGTAGTTCCATTTATACTCATTTGTAAAAGACCTTCCCATTTGCGACCATTTTTGTTCAATAATAGTAAAAACTTCGTTTTTCTACTATAAAATGAGAAAAGTTGATATTCGTATTACGTGGAGGAAGAAACCGTTTTTCAGACGCCTTCACATTATGCAGGCCACTGTTGACTATGATAACTAATGACGCCACTTTACGCCACTTTAGGTTATGTCATCATGTCACTGTTACATTGCAAACAAAATTGCATATGAGAATCATTTTGCCCGTAATATCTCAAATTCGCTTGAATTTTTATTGAGTGAATTATTCTGATTGAATACACGAATATTTTTGCCCAGAATTTGGAATATCTTAGGAAATAACATACCGAACACCCTGGTGCATTCAACCACTGTCACATCGTCAAATATGAATTGACATTGATGCCCATATACATATATATGTAAATGCACATTCTACACCACTACATCTGCCCCCTATTGTAACATAAGTTGACAAATATCATTTTAGACGAGCAGTCTGAATAAATATGCAACACTTTGTTGTTGTTAATGATATTGCACGCAGTGCTGTTGTTTTGATTGCTGTGTGAGTGCAGCCAGAAAAACCGAAGGAAAAACGAGATTTTCAACTATAGAGAAACTGAAATAAGTGAATGGAATGCATAATGTGCAACAACACCAAAGATACACCAAAATCCTAACTAATAGATTCACTCACGGTACTGTTGCTACTGTTATTCTATCCATGATGGAAAACCGAAAAAGCCCCAACTACTAACCGGAGCTCTACGTATGTGTGTGAACATTAGCACATGTGTTTGTGTATGTGTTTACATACATACGAATATGTATGTAAGCAGAGGAGGTAACTTAAACTAGGTCAGGTCTTTTACACGATTTGTGGTGACAAGCGAAATTTGGCCAAAGCCAAATTCGCCTCGAAATCAAAGCAAATCGAAGAAGAAGAAAAAACACTTTAAAGTGCACGGCAAAATTTCTAAATCGATAACACTAATATGGCGAGTAAAATAATCTCTTTAAACAGAACACTGTGAAGATATAACGATAACATTTCTTTGCCTTGTCGCTCGCTCAAATTCTCACTTAATGGTGAGTTTGCGCCTTAAGCATATGTAAGATTGCTATGTTCTCTTCGTTCGCCCACGGATATGCAACGAAATTCGGAGTTTTTCGTTGTTTATCAGCTGTATATGTGTGGCGTTTCCTTTTGCCTGATTACCGCAAGTTATTTGCCGCAAAGAAAAGAGTAGAAAAGTTTCAAGAAACTCCTATTATTATTTTCCCCCTTTGTATTGTACGTTTGCTTCGCTTTTAAGAAAATCGCAAATTGTTCCAGTTCACTCAGTTCTTCTACTGTTTCATTTTGTAGTCGTTGTTGCGTTTTTTTGGTTATAAATATAATTTATGTCGTATTTTTGGGTTGTAATTTTTCGTTTGGAGTTCATATTTCATTAACAAAAAAAAAAAAAAGAAAAAAAAAATCGCGTGTAAATGGCTTCTTTAGCTGCGGCCAAATGTATACAATTTTTGTGAAATTTCCATCTTTCGTTCCTTTTCTCGTTGTAAACAACAGAAATTCATGTTTTTTGCATTTTAAATTCACTCGCTCTTTAAGTCATTCGCTTGCACGCCAACAGCAATGATGGTCCTGACGATGGTCGTAACAATGATGAGGCCACTTGTATTGTATTGTGTTTTTAGTAGGTGGCAAATAAAAGACAAAAACGAATAGGTGTATTACAAGTGTAGTTCAGATTTCTGATAAGATGGCAGTATACATGCTTTGTGCTTTCCACGAAATATTGAAGCCAATAATTGCGGAAATAATTTTGTTTATATGTAGGCTGTGGTTAATTTCCACCATATTCTGGTATTGTACGCGCAATAATTCAATCAATAAAACATGGATATTTCATCAGACTATTGAACAGGCAGTCCAAGTACTGTGAGAGGCACCAAATGGCATGATTTGCCAGTTATCTTATATTTATACATATTTCTCTGTAATTGCGGTTTCCTGCACCATCAGTACCGTATGCGTAGCTATCCATCTACTTATTCAACAAAAGGAATATCATGGATAATCGTCTGGCTTCTTAATTTCAAACGAAGGAACAAAAGTATAATTCATTTGCGTACAAAATATGTAATACCTAAGAGGATACGCTTAAACTATCAACTGTCTGTTTACCAAATGTGTTTTTGAAGTTTCCAAATCGATTGAGAGTGTCCGTCTGCCTAGCTGCGTGCTTAATATTTTTGCAGACTATTTCCGAGTATTGCAAATTGACTTTGAAATTCTAATCCTTCTTGTATCTCCTATACAAATTAAACAATTTTTTGAAATCAAATTTTTTGCCTACAACTCCTTATTCGTAGGCAGAAATAAGCTGAATTTTTGTCCTTTGTATGATTTAAAATGCAAGGCAAAATGTAAAACATCCTGGTAGTTCCCACACAAATAACACATATCATAACATTTCATTTAGTTGCTCTGAACTCAGCAAATTTGGCATACATCAAGTGTCGCGCTGTCAGCGTTTTCTGTTGCCTCTCATACAAAAGGACCGACATATTCAAATTTAGTTTTTGCTCTAATCTCCGCAGAAATTCAATTTTTTCAATAATTTTGCATTAGCAATGCTTTTTCTGGTATCTCCCGTAAAAAAATACCCAATTTAGCCCATATATTCCTTGATTTGAATCTTTCAATCAATTGTACTAAATTCGTTAGGTACGTTTTTGGCTATTTGGAATTATTTCTTAAAATGAAAAAAGGCTGAGTTGCTAGTCCCCTTAGGGTACCATATTGGCAAATTTACCAAAAATCCACAACTCATTCAAAATTTCTCAGCCGGGGGCTTCAGTCAGTTCTGATTTTGCAGTTTTTATTTTCATTTATTACGTACGTTTTTGTTTATTTGGAATTATTTCTTAGAATTAAAATGGCCTGGGTTGCCACTCCCCTTAGGGTGCCATAGTGGCAGATTTAGCAAGAATCAATGGTTCCTTCAGAATTTCTAAGCCAAAGGCTTCAGTCGATTCTGATTTTGCAGCTTTTATTTGCATTCATTAGCTATGTTTTTAGTTATTTGGAATTATTTTTAATAATGAAAATGGGCTGGGTTGCCACTCCCCATACGGTTCCAAATTGGCAGATTTATCAATAATCAATGGTTCCTTTAGAATTTCTAAGCCGGAGGCTACAGTAAGTTCTGATTTTGCACATTTTAGTTTGCGTTAATTCTGGGCATATTTTTGTAAGAACGTAACGAATTCCTACGCCTGTTCTGGCTTCCCGCACAAAGAACATTGGGTGAAAGCGTATGTAAGTTAGTTTATCAGTTCAGTTGTTGCTGTTGGCCTTTCCATATCCTTACTCTACTATTGTTTTGGCATGGTTTCTATTCTCACACACATTCTCATCGCTACATAATAGAATGTCGTAAAGTAGCTTCTTACCAAGAATATTTGTAGAAAAAAGTCAGTTCTTTTATTGAAAGTGGTTTTGTTTCAGAACTAAGACCTGAGACAGAAACAAATTGGAAAAACTAACAGAGAATCAAACAATTTAAGTGTTCATAGAATAGAGCCAAATCAACTGAAATCTATTTGTTGAATCAATGCATTTGAAAGGACACAGAACATTCAAGCACACAATATTTAATCGAGTAGTTTTAATCGTTCTTATCGAGTAGTTCTAATATGAAGCCATCTGTAATCTATTAAATGTTTTTCTTCAAATTTTAAAAGTTCAATATGAATTCTAAATGTGTAAGACGTAAAAATCAATTATCAGTGGGACTTAAATCGTTGTCAAACTAATACGATTTGTGGCTCTATAACTTCGAAATTAAAAGGAATTTGGAAAATATGTGGATGCCATTTGAAAGAAAAAAAATACAAAGTTAACAAAGGAATTAAATTTAATGTTTAATGCTAATGTTATTACTTTAATGTTAGAAATTAAAAAATATAAAAATAATAAAAATACATAAGTCACATCTTATTTTATGCATATAGTTTTACAGTTAGATATATACAAATTCTTTAGGTTCTAATACTTGGGTACCCTCCTCTTCTGGTCTATAACAACTTTAAGATGGTTAGGAATATAATTGACTAGTTTTTCTTTTGTAATATGTGGTGATATTATTCAAATAATTTTTGTTGGATATCTTATGTTTTATCCAATATCGCCCATAAAGTTTCAATGACATTCAAGACCGGTGATTGTGCTGCTGGTGTCATCAAATGTGGGCAGTTGTATATACACCACGCCTGAAATTTAAATTTCAAATTTATGTTTGGAGTCGTTATCGAAAATCGGACCGTATGCCTAAATCCAAAGCTCTTTGGAGCTTGTTCATAATAGATTCGATATATGCTAATTTTCCAACACCAGCAGCAGACATACGTGCCCGTATCATAACCCTGCCACCGCCGTGCTTTACGTTCGCCTTTAAATGTTCCTTTTTGAGCTCCGTATTTGCCTTTCGCCATTCGTAAGTCCTGTCGTAAGATCCAAATAAACGCAATTTTGACTCGTCGGGAAAAATACCTGAGTTCTAGAAGTGGCATAGAAAATCAATCTAATGGTGCAACTCGTTATATAGCCAAGTCTCAGGAAAAATTCTCCAATAAACTGATTTTAAGAAACTTAATTTTTTCTTGTTATTGGAAATAAAAAAATTCACATAACCAAACCAATAAATTTTGATGGCTTGAAGCTATGCATTTGAACGATTAGTACGATAGTAAATTACTATGTCGCATATGCGTCATCAAGCACTTGAATGAAATTTTTTTTGGTAAAAAAAAAATTTATTTACATGGATTTAGAAAAAGATTATTTGAGTTTCTTATAGCAGCAATATTCATTAATATGTTACAAATTTAGCAAACCTAACGCCGATTTCACAATATCCAATCAGGTCAGATCTAACAGTAGTTCACGTACGAGGCCGGCCCCAAAACTGGTCGACTTAACGTATAGAAGGTGAAAAGTGGCAACCTTATAAAACATATGTTTTAAGTCTCAAGGTGTCACGTTTTTTAGTATTTTACTTACCATCAAATGTAAGCGATCTCAGTGAATTCATAGACATGGAAAAGATTGGTCACCGCTAAATAATTCAACGTTTCCATTTGAACGGTGTCAGTCCAACCGATATTAAAGCCGAGCTAGATTTTACTACAGGGTAGTCTGCTGTATACGACCGTAAAATATTGGGTAGCAGAGTTTAAACGAGGCCATATGATCTGCCAAAGACGAACACCGTAGTGGTCGACCAATTGACCCGTCCATGCCAGACGGGTTTTAGAAAATCCAAAAATGGTCGTCGGCTGAAGATGCATGAACTAGCTGAAATTATAGGTATTTAAAAAAGTGTTTTACATCGTATATTGATCGGAGATATGAAGATGAGAAAGCTGTCCGCAAGCTGGGTGTCGCGCTTGCTTTTGATAAAGCAAAAACAGCGTCGTGAAGATGTTCAGTAAAGTGTTTGGCGATGTTTCACCGTAATAAAGACGAATTTTCGCGTCGATTTATAACCATGGATGAGACATGGGTCCACCACATCACACCTGAGACAAAAGAACAGTCAAATTAGTGTACTGGAATAGGAGAATCGTGTCCAAAGAGGGCTAAAACGGTTCCATCTATAGGCAAGGTCATGGCGTCTGTTTTTTTTTTAGGATGCGCATGGGATTATTCTTATTGATTATCTTCAATAGGGAAAAACGATCAACGGCGAATATTATATTAATTTATTACAGCGTTTAGATGATGAAATTATGGAAAAAGGCCACAGTTGGCGATAAAGAAAGCACTGTTGCATCAAGATAATGCTCCAGTTCACACATCCACTATTGCGATGGTCAAAATTTATGAATTAAAATTAGAATTGCTTCATCATGCACCTCCTTCGCCAGATTTAGCTCCCTCGGACTATTTTCTATTTCCAAACTGGAAGAAATGGCTCCGTGGTAAAATATTTGCAAACAATGAAAAAGTGAATTTTAAGCAGTTTGACAGTTTTTACTATAAACAGGGTACAAAAGCTATTGAATATTGCTGGAAAAAAGTATATCGAGCTAAAAGAAGATTATGTTAAAAAATAAAGAAAATGGTTCCCAACTTTTTTGAGTCTTATTAGGTCGGCTAGATTTGAAATCGCCCTTGTATCACATCTTACTCCAAGTAACTTTTTTTAGTGATTGTCAATAGAATGGTAGTCAGTAGAAAACGTGTTGAGGAAGTAAAGCTCACTTAATATGGAGTCATCACCGCCTGTCTTTAGTAGCTCTGGCTGACGCGCCTGCTCTTAAACCGTGATACTGTATGTTAACCCCTATGTAATATGTTAAATCGCTTGTACTGTCTTCCAAAACTAGGAACTTGTAGAAATTTACCACAATATAATCCATAAAATTTTCAGTCCGCATGTCCATCCATGAACCTATTAACCTTTCTGCATCCTCAATCTTTAATTTTGCCACAATCGTTTCTTTCGCTTAGAAAGTTGGTGTGCTCCATTTCGTAACGCGAGCAATAAAATTCGGAGGCCGTGTTTTAACTAAACATTGTATTATCCATCATCTTTTCAGTTAATTCACAAAATGTGTTCGAAAAAACTATGAAAATATTTTACTGCGGCATAGGAATACAATAAATGAAAAAACTAAGAGCACCAAATGATTTGATAATATATCGATAACCACTTTAAACTCATTTATCTTAGGCAGTTGTTTGCTTTTATATGGAACCGATATACATATAAATTTAATAATATCATAAAATAAACATGACAGTGCTTTTTCATGACAATAATAATAATATAATAATTAAGGCGGTCTTAAATAACCATAAAAATGAAAACAAACAAATTACTCCAAGAGTTTAATTGCTATTGTGGCAGATTACAAAAGAATTTTTCTTAATATAAATCTAGGTATGAATATGTAAACATCAAATATATTTGTGAAATTGTGAATTTTTTTTCACTTTGTGTACTTTTTTGCATTGGGTGAGCATTTATTCTTCGATAGGTCTTAGCAAAAACTTTTGTTTTTTCCACTATCAATTCCAATTGCATTCCTTTGTACGAAATTGCACACCGATCAGAGAATGCAGGCCATTTAAAATTGTTCATTGTTTTTATACCTTCACCCGGAGGAATCAAGTGCATCTCATTTGGTATGGCTAAAAATGTAACACCCAGAAAATTGGAATGGCAGTAGCCAGAATACCGTTGCAAAAAGCCACATTCTGGAGGTCCACCTTTGGTGACCTCACGAGGTATAAGGCGTATACAAAATATAGTGATCCAAATAAACATCAGCGCTTCCAGCATTTGATCTCGGATGCCTCTCCAAATATCTATCCGATGAATTTATCAAATTTTACGTTGTCGCGCGACAAAGTTTTGTCCGAAAAAAAAAACATAATCTTAACTACTTCCTAGACACAACAACATAAATTTTTGAAAAAATTAACGATGAAGGAAGTTTAATTTAGAAGGCCCAGATGGTTACTTATATTATCATCCCCATAAACGAAGCCCACAAAAATATATATCAGCAATTTCCTCAAGGTGGCTCGTTCATGGTTTGGAGTGCCTCTCGACTATCAAAGAAGATTTCCGATGCTTAATAAGTCATAAAACGAATGCAGATATCCTTGATATCAGTGCTGGTTCATTTCAGAGCAGAACGTTTCGGTGATTCATGAATCTTCTGGCAGAAAAATGCTTAAATTCAATTAATTACAATATTTAACCTCACAGAAATTCGTTAATTCCATGCAAGTGTTAACTATTTTAAATAATAAGAACTTATAACAGTTTTCATATGCTAGCCTGTAAAATAAATGGATTATCATTATCAACTATTCTTGCCACAATTACTTATCGTTGCTCATTCCAGAAAAGCTTGTTAAAATAAAAAAACGCTATTAATGTTGAGAAGTACTAAAAACATGTTTCACAAACTTATTTCGAAAAATAAATTAGAAGCTAATTTGTATAGTAGAAGTTTAAGATTTCGATGCAATCTTAAAGAGCTTCTTATTATCACTTTCCACACAACAGTGCTAGTCTGGTTAGTCAGTTAGATGTAGTTCCAAATGTCAAACTCCTGCCGTATAGTGAATTTCCAATTTCTAATATATGCTCCTGCTTCTTTATAAAATCTCAATAATATTGATTTAAAGTTGATAGCACTACGACCAATTTGGAGTTCAAAACTCGTGCCACGAAGAGCATATAATGGCAGAAAATATTTTTATGGTTTTGAAATCAGTTTCTTTTTGTACTAACTACTTTCAATTTTATTTCTGTATAATCCAAATCAGAAATATATAAACATAAGTATATAAAAATGTTTGAATTTGGTTTCTGTTTCACATATCCAAAATGAAATAATAAACCATTTTGATTTTGAATCTTACTCCCGAAACAAAATTTGAAATACTTCTGATATTGATTCAGTTCATGAAACATTTTGCTTGTACTTCAATGGAAGAAAACAAAGTAGTTGTGAAAATTATTGACAGCCTAATATTGTAGATTCAGAAAAGTAATTATTTGAGTCACTTTTACCTTTCACAGTTTGCCGCTAGACCTTCTTCTTTGCCAAGAATCGAAACTACTTTAATTTGAAGCTTTAGCACAAATTGCTTGGCCTAGAATTGTCGCCTTTGCACTCTGGTTCCTTCTTTCGGAGAATGTCACTGCGTCTAAATTATAAAACCATTTATTTATTTATTTATTTATTTTTCTTATCTACATTTTCTATTTAAAGTATTCTCCAAAGCATTCCTTCCCGGACACAATACACTTATTATGCCAAAATGCAATCCACGAACCATCTCATCTTCCTCATCTTCCAATTTCAGCTTTAGGGCGCGCTGCGATTCGCATTGAATCTCTTCAGCCGTCTTGTGATCTTCCGACCCGGAAGTTACCATGAGGGAAATTAGATGAATTTTTGGCGATAATCGCATGGAGTTTTTCGAAGGAATAGAGACCGATGACCAATCCGAAATGCCCAAGTCATCTGCCAGATTTTTCATTGTTAATTGATGTGTTTTGGGTACCAAATCCTAGATTTGAGGGACATGACTATGACTTTCATTGGTAAAAGTTGATGGCCTTTCGGGACGCTCTGCGTCTTCAGATCGTTCTCGGCCTATTTTAAACTGTTTATGCCATTTGTAAACATTTCTGTCCAACAAACAAACCGAAAGCCTTTTGCAATATTATAAACGTTTCTGTTGCGCAAATTTCTTTTGGCAAATAAAATTTAATACAATATTTTTGCTCAACAAAATTTCAAGTATTGTGGATTTTCTCTGTGACCAAAGCATAAACCACCACTACAAATATTAGAAAGAATGCTTTTGAATTTAAATCCCAAAAGTCTTACAGCTACTAAGAGAGTTTTATCACTAAATAGCCCAATTTAGGTTTTCTTACATTGCTAAATTTACATTTCCCAGAAATGCCACAATATTATCTTTTAACTTTCTAGAAATATGAAAGTTGTCAGTTACCAAGCACAAATTGCTAGGTTCTCTTGCCAAAAAGTTGAATGCCACCTTTAGAGCTTCAGCTTTAAACATCTGCTTCCGCAATGTTAGGCAATATTGTGACGCAATACTGTGTCACAGTAAGTAAACGCGTGCAAAGAAATGCGTAAAGTCAATGTCTTTAAAAGTTTCGTTCACATCATTTTCCATCTGAGAGGCTTTCATTCATAGCTAATGAGCTTTACAATTAATTCAAGTCAGTTTCCACGCAGCCATTCTCGACGGAAGCTTAATTTTTCTTTTTATTGATTTCCAACTTCCAACTTTTTTATCTGCATTAGTTCTCCAACGAATGCGACAAATAAACAAAAAAGCATGTTTTGAAACCAGTTTGGAGCCATCCACCATAATATCAACCGAAGGCTTTAGGAATCAGCAACGTTACCAGTTATCAAATGTGAATATGGAATAAATTTAAAATGCAAATTACTGCTATTGCCAAACAATAAAAATGAAAGATGCCTCCGTTCTCAACAACACACTTCATAACATGAAATATAAATTAAAAATCATACAATTTAAAAGTATGCGGAAAGTACATTTCCAGTAATAGGATAAAAATATAACAAACAATGACAGAAGAAACAGTGGTTTAAAGACGTCAAAATGAGAAAAATAAAAATAAAATAATAAATCAAAAAATATTGTTTCGTCACACTGAGAAAAAATAACATGAATTGTTTTTCATCAACCTGACGATGAATTATTATAGTAAAGAAAAATACATTATTTTTACATTAAATTGCATTTTGAAAGTAATTTCATTATGCCGCTCTCATAGAAATCCTCTCCTCTATTTGTAAAAAAAACCTGGGATAGTTGCCTTTCACATGCTTCGTTTGAAACGGATTTTTCATCAGCAAGAGGCAACAATCACCTGGTGCCAGGATCGTGCTATAAATTGTATGCATAAGAAGCTTCTAACTAAGCTCCCCGATCTTCTGAGGAATCACTATCGATATGTGTAGTTTAGCATTGCCTGATGTAACAAAATTGGCTTCTGACCGATTGCATCCTTCAGACGGTGCAATTGTTGCCAGAACTGGTCTAAATTAAGAGTTTGGCCATGAGAAGATGCTCATAGTATGTAGTTCGCCACCAATGCCATCAAACATACAGCAAAACCTTAGCTTGGCCATCATTTACATCAGCTCACAGCTATTCGACCACGAGCGTTCACACTTGATATTCACTGCCAGTTACCGGCTTCAGAAACAGGTTGATTTTGTTGCGATTCAGCTGCGATTTGCGAATGGAAATTCGGTCCCAGAGTTGTTTTTTGCGTTAACTCGTGCGATTCCCATACATCAAACTTCTTTTTGTATCCAAACTTAATATATAGTCTCTCTTGGGCAATCGGAACAGTGCTTACATGGCTGCCGGACTCAACGATTTCCATTATTTTCTCGACATTTTCGACGGTTAGCTTTCCTAAGCCTGGTACATCATTGACATTCAAATTAACGGAACGAAATCCACCAAACCGAAATTACACTTCATTGATTTTTACAGTTGCTGATGTCCATCTTTGACGCGTTCAAACAAAACTGACTCAAGAAATCACAAAACTGTCTGAGCAATTTTTTGAAGGCGAAATCTTATCTTTTTACGCCATCCAGTGTAACCCGATCGTACTTATACAACGCGAGATACAGATTACTGAAGCCATCTATAGGATAAATATTAAGTTTCTTTTTACTACATCTTTACATAAAATTCAATGTGTCCGTATTTTCGAATAAGCGTCTAAACTTATGTATTGCTGTGTAATCCTCCGAGAATGTTTAAGTCAGTGGACGGTACCAGGACTCCTTTAAGAGTTCCGATATAACGGCTAAAGTCACGGTCCCGTCGTGACGATTGTGTGTTCATATCATTCGCAAATTTGAAATATAATAAACTAGGATATTACTGCAAAATAGTTCACACATTTTTACATTTTAAATAGCTATGTCTTAGCAGCTCATGTATCAAAAGCTGTGGCAGTCCCCTAAAAAACGTTACAGCGAGCAATGCAATGGACCTATGACCATGTTACTATCAATCATTGTATTATCATAAGTTATCTTAGGCTATGATTTCAAAAGAGGAGAGTAACGTCACCCATTCAAATTTAGGTAATCTATCTCATTTATTACTGGAGATATTAATATGAAATTACATGTACTGCACATGAACCAACACACTTACTAGATGCTGCGTAGTTGCAATATATAAAAAAATCAGTGACCATCGTTATGCTGATCGCAATTCATGTCCTTTTTCAGCATGAATTTGGACATTAACATAGCATTCCGCACCGTCTGATCCGTTCCGATATCAAAATCTGTTTAACTGATTTTCGTTTGATTTTCCAATAAAAGTCAAAAGTATTTTCACTGCTTTGACTCAATCTAATAAAGTTCTTTAGAGGTACAATAAAGGTATTGAGATATCAAGCAGTTTACATATTTTGGGATCTACAACAAGATCAGGTTTTCGAGAGGTTGTCACAACTTTTCTATTTGAATTTCGTGGATTCGGTATGTATGTAAATTCCACATAAAGGGTCTGCTTTAAGAAATTCAGCTTTTCCCAGAGGTTATTTTACATATACGAGTATAATATTGATGGCCTTCGGCAGATGGGATTGCAACGCCAGAAGGAATCTGTCCAATCCTGAACGTGTCATTTTACTTACGCTTCTTTTGGTTTTGCAAATAGAATGACTTTGTTAAAAAAAAGAAAAGCAATTCTACAACAGCATTATATTTTATACATATCCGAGTATTATATTTTATATATATTCAATGACTCACAAATGTCAAAAAAGCCACAGTGCAAACAGTGCTAGCTTATTCAAGAAAAAATCTTTGTTGCCTTAGTAAAGTGCAACAGCAAACACAAAAATAACAAACTTCTTCATTGAGAGGAGAAACCAGAAGTCCTCCAAGTGGAAACATATGCAAAAATATTAGAAAAATGAAAACGAAAGTTGTGCCATTCATTCAATCCTCCAACTTCCATTTACATATTTCATTCACTTCACTCGCTACCCATAGTCAGTCATTTCGTCCAACCAGACTTGTACAAATACTTACTCCTTTGTATATGCGTTTATATGTGTACACGCAAGTATTCCATATGCGTAAGGATATTAATACACTCATACTCCATGCGTGTATGGGTGTGTTTGTGAATGTTGTGTTCAAATAAATATTTAACGTATGTTAGGATATGAACGGCGAATGTGTGAATGTCTGAATGCGTAACAAAAGAACAATAATAAAAATAATTGTTAGAAAACAAAACCATTCACAGAGAGGCAAATTTTTCTGGTGCGTATTTGAGAAAGTTACCTCCACTTCCGCCGCGTATGATAATTGTATGTCCTGGAAATGTGGAGAAACGAAAAATTACAAGCAAAAGTAGGCATCGTCGTGTTCGCAGTCCACGTAATGAGCTATTTCGTAAACAAAATGGATTATTTTTCGACCGTTTCGAATTTTATATGTTTCTCAATAATATTTATTTACATAAATATTTTGGCCATGTGAAAGCGTTTCTTAATAAAATAAGGACAATGGCGTAATAATAAGCGCTTCGATCGGCCTGCTTTCATATCCAGTAGATTTCAGCAAGCCTCGTTGTCCTGATTCTTCAGCGAATTGATTGCTGTGATCATATTTTACATCAGAGAATTTCTGACCATCTGGCTATTAAACAGTTTCCTAAATATCCTTTTAGTATTATTTAATAAAAACCCCACATTTTAGAAGTAATTCAACACGATAAATCCAAAGTAATAATTTTTTAAATAGGTTTTTAAAAAATTCTGGGTGGTAACTACAATAGAAGTTTTTATGTGTGCCTCACGTAGAAGTAAATTCCTAACGTTGCGACCTTCTGTTCTTCTTCAATTCGTCACTATTTCTAACGAGTTTTCAAAAGCTTGGTCGTTTGCTAAGGAGCTTTAATCCTAATTTTCAACAGTGCACATTGCCGAATGCATTTCGTGTTGGAGCACTTGGTACACCCACACAACATGAACCAACCAAATCAATCGCTGTATTGCGATAACTTTATCTACATCGATATTCTTATATAGCTCACGATACATATGACGCCGATACACTCCCTTGACAATGATGTGCTCATATATTGTATTTTACGGAATGTTTTCCAAACCATAATTAATCCGCTTATATAATAATTCATTTTTTTGTGCCGTTCAGCTAGACAGACAAGTTTAGCGTGGCAAAATTGTCCACCACTCCAACGTCATAGCGTTGCCAGCGTTCACACAGCATCTTAAACAAGTCGATCAATGTTGTATATACTGTAAAGGTTTATTACGATTTTGCTTATTCTCATTTCAAAAGGGATCGCATCGCTTTGCTCAAGGCCTCGTTTGGTGCAAAATGTCTTAACAGAAATTTTGGCTATCTTCACTATTCATTAGGTATTACCATATTCTATAACCATTCCATACCCAATATCGGCTCATCTGCATTGGTCTTAAATAGGTCTACCAGCTTAAAATCAGCACTGTTGGCTTTATTGTTCGTAATGCCATCATATAGCTCATCAGTGCCCGCGGTTTTGATTGATTTTCTGGCCTCGTTTTGGCTCGATGCTGGGCATTCTATGCCATCGTCGAAAATTGACATGATATGTCATCCGGAATTAGTAGCTTATAGAAATATTGTACCCATATTTGTAGCATTATCTGCGTGCCTACCACCAGATTTCTATCTCTGTCTATCTGCTCCATATCCCTTGCTTATATTTCTTCACTAGGATTTCCGACTTTCATCTTTATCCCTTTATCTTTCTGTATTCTCATTCTTTCCTTCTATCCACAAGCGTTTCGTCCACCTAAAAAGTCGGTGTGCCTCTCCCAATACCGTTCCCTCACAGCATTATAATGCAGCATTTCTTTCCTCAAAGACAGTGCTACGTTTTTCATCACACCACGGTTGTCTGAGCTCGTTTTTTCATTCCTCGATATAGTTTTTATAGTAATTGCCTTCGAATGTGCAATCTGTTGCAATGTTATGGACATTTTGCCGTATTTATTGAGTTTGTTGGATAGCGACCAGGTTAGAAACATTTCAATGAGATAAACTAAACTATAAACTAGCAAATCTCAATCTGTTATCGGAAGTATTACATTGCCACTAAAGTCATCTGTTATTTATGTCCCGATCTTGACAATGGAATGGACCGTATCAGTGATTGGAGTACATTGGAAATGTAGGTTCAGATTGGCGATTAAGAGACATATCGCTTATTCAGTTTCGTTAATAACTCAGTTTGAGTCAGCTATTTGAGTTCATCGGCAATACGGTTTCAAATGGGTGAGTAGAGATCGTATCGGAACAATGTAATTAACGTTCGGATCGGCGGTCCAAAATGATTCAGGTTCATTGGTGACGCAGAGTCTGTCTAGTTCGTCTATAACAGCGTAATTCTGATTTCGATCGGTAACTCGAAATCGTGCCGATGAGTCGTGTTCATTAGTAGTTCAAGCAATAAATTAAAGCAGCGACTCAATACGATATCGAAGATTAATCCTCATTAATAATTAAGGTTCGGATCGACATAACTTAGCTAACAAAGATGAACTCAATAATTGAAATTCAACTCAATAATTCTTACGGGGATTCTTACTGCTTTAACTTTGTATCGTAAATGGAAGCGTAAATTCTAGTACCAATTCGAAACATAGATAGCGAAAGCTAAATGCGAATAAAATTTGAGTACCAGAGCAAAGTAAGAGAAACGTAGGCAAACTTTGGATGAAAGCTATGAAGAATCTTACTTTCGATTAAAAAACTGAAGTTCGAGTAAGAACATCTAAAATACTTTGGATATTAGACCAAGATTTTACTAGCGAAGGCAATAACCTTCGAGTAATGAACCAAACATCATTGCGGTGCTAACTGTTGGGCTTCCTATTAATTCTAAGTACTTATATGGGGTCTCTTATCGACTGCAGGAGAATGTGACATTGTGACATTCACTATGTTTGTAGTTTCTGAATAACGTATTTTGTTCCCCTGGCTACGACGAGCTAACAGAATATAATTGTGTCTTTATCATTGCTATTTAGGTCCACAAAGTTTAAGAAAACTGGCAAAAACCGGTAGAATTAATTAAAATGTTCATAATATGTATGTAATTTATCCCTCATTGTAATACGACATAGATTTTATGCCAGGCATATCCTCGTGATGTCCATTCCTTATCCTGAATATTAACCTTATAATCTTCCTAAATATTCCAGATGCACGATTCTTGTAATACATATTACATTTACGGCTGTCATTTTTGAATTATATTCCTTTATAATTCTTGTTGACAGTGGTATTTCTTGATGATAATGGTGGTTGATATTTAAAGGTTTATAAATTAGATTTGAGTTGTGATCTTCGCATAAAAACCTCAAACCTCAAAACCAACCATCAAACATCAAAACCATCCTTATTTCATGTAGAGTGTACGAATTACCAGTACTTTCCATTCCAAATTATTGTTATGCTAATTTTCAATTCTTTTTTTTTTTTTTTTTTTTGTTTTTAATGAATTAATGTAGAACGTGGAGGAATTTTTACTTTTAAGAAAAATTTAAATACTTAACGTAACATATGCGCTGCTTTGCCAATTTGTTATTGCTTTAATTATTGTTATTTGTGCCACTGCCATCGTCGTTGTCGCTGTGTTTTTGTATTATAATATTTATGTTATTTAATTAGTTAAATTGCATGCGTGTAAACAATTTTCACTGTGTATCGTAATTAAAAATTTGATTTTTACGTAGGCAAATACATATTTCGTACACCCTGGAACTCTAACCCCTCATCCAATGCGCCACATACAGAGCTCATTTGTGTATAAAAGAAATTTTATATTTCAACTTTTGTTGCAGATTGAAAAATTCGCTGTTATTTTAATTTGGCTCGTTTAGCCCACATATGTTAGCAGTAAGTTTTATGGCTTTCAAACTTTGTCTCGTTTTGTGCATATTGGTGGGTAGGAAACTCTGATAGAAATGTTCCTTCATGCGTTGCGTGTATGCTGCTCTCGACAGCAATTTCTATTTGAGTTTTCCCATTCCTTTCAAAGAAAACAGGGTTAACAAAGGATGGTAATGCGGTTGGCAGACGGTGTCACAAGGATATTAGTGAACCAAGTGAAAAAAATGAAAATGTATTTAAATATTCTTCTTCTTAGGTGGCGACTGGAATAGACATCCTTATCTATTATACGCCGCCCATAGACAATAATTCCAAGTGCTTCGATCCTCTGCGCGTCTTCTCCAATTCGTTACACCAAGTTTCGTTAGTATTTCAAAAGCATGGTCCCTCCAGCGGAGTTTTGGTCGACCTCGTTTGCTCCGTCCATCTAGTCCGTTATCGAAAACTTTCCATGCCGGAGCATTTGGGTCCATCCGCACAACATGATCCAGCCAACGCAGTCGCTGTATATTAATGCGTTTAACCACGTCGATGTCGGCATATAGCCCATAGTAACATCTGTTAGCATTACATTACATTACTCTCCTTATTATCTCCATGCTGATATTATTCGTTTTGATTACAGCGGAACCGAGGTAGATGAATCCTTCCACCACCTCAAAATTGTAGTTGTCAACGTTCACACAGCGTCCCAAACGAGTAGACTCTTTGTTCTTTGAAACCAATAACTTTGTTTTGTCCTTGTTTACCACCAGACCCATTTTCGCTGCTTTCTTCTCTATGCTTGAGAAGGCTGCAGTAACATCTCGCAGTTTTCTGCCAATGATGTCTATGTGATCTTAATATGCGAGCAACATATGACTTTTGTTAA
Source organism: Philornis downsi (assembly GCA_019455685.1). Taxonomy (NCBI): domain Eukaryota; kingdom Metazoa; phylum Arthropoda; class Insecta; order Diptera; family Muscidae; genus Philornis; species Philornis downsi. Next base: position 2,536,552 of record JAHXMU010000008.1, read on the forward strand.
AGATCTCCAATTAATCATCTTCAACAGTATGTTGAAGAGGTCGTACGATAGACTGCCGTCCTGCCTAAATCCTCGTTTGGTGTAAAAAGTATTTAAATACATTATATTTAAATATGTATATATTTTTATATTTTAAAAATTAGTTTTACAAAACGTAAAAATGTATGGGTTTTTGCTGCTCGCTAGCTGTCTACGTTCATTTCTTCACTGCCAACATACCACTGCTTCCAAGAAATTACGCCAGTTTTTTCTGTTCAATTTTTATTTATTCGTTCAAATCTATTTCATCGCTGTCTAACTACTCCCCCCGACACAATATACCTACGCCAACATGTTTTCCGATCTTCAAAGCATGTTAAATGGTCGCCTACCAATGTGACCTTCTAGGCGTGCTGCGAAACGGTGTCCTCGAAGCGATTTTTTTAGTTTAGACAATAACTAAAATGTAGCCAGCTGTTGGTTGTGGACAGATATTAATCAAGCATTAGATACCCATAAATCCATACTCTTTTTGCAAATGGCTTCGCGAGAAAGACGCTTAAGAACCAATAATATTTGTTGTTTTAAAGTTTGGACCTGCGTAAGAAACGCACAATCCAAAATAGACCGATATTAACAGACAATCCCATAAATCCCTTGATTTCTGAAGGACTTTGGCGTGATCTCTTCTGTCGTGCTATAATTTTGGCATGACACACACACGTTGATCTGTTGTATCCAAATCCAAATCTCATATTCTATGCGTTTTATAACACACTGGTGGCTAGAAATTATCTTTTCACAAATTTTAACACAGCGATCTTTTTTTGAAAAAATTTAGTGTTTTTGGGACCCTTCAAGATTGGCGCACCTGAGGCTCAAAGTATCTTTTAAAATGGCGTTGGCCGATTCGTTTGAAACACCAACATCACCAGGAAGATCCCTAATTGCTTATCGATGGTTTTAGAGCGCCAAATTTAGGAGCTGTTGGACATGACATTCGTCGATATAGATATTCTTCATCTGTAGATCGGTTCCCCAAAGGCTTCCCATAACATTCTAAATTGTAACAAGCGACATTTTAGTACCAAATCCCAAGCGGTTCGCATTTAATCGCGCTTTCAACAAATACGTGGACGGGCGAATAGATATTCTCAAATTGATATACATTTTTAGAACGATGAAAAATGCATATGGTAGTTGTTGTAACCGGAATAGGACATTTGGTATACTCTCACTCTATATACTCACTATGGTGGAGGGTATATAATTGGTTTAAGGAAGCTCTGTACTGTACTCCAACTAAAATGGATCTATGTTAACACATTGTATTCAAAAAAAGTTGAGTTTCTTTTTTTGATTATATCATTTAGGTCATGACAATTTTGCGTGAAGGATAATATCGGATTACATTGACTCGACGCTCAAAATTTTTGATGATATCCCATATAATTGTTTTTTAGTATTACTAATATGTCTTATTATCTGGTGCTTTTTTAAATCGCGAAATGCATTTTTGTTTTGGCTTAGAGCCGTCCAAATTTCAGACAAATTTAAATACCACATTCGTCGTGTGGTAAACGATGTATTAATTTATCACCATATGAGTGGGCGAGCCAGAAACGCGCTTTGTTTGGACCAATCCTTCAATTTGTGACAATTTTAGTTTATAAAGTTGTCGATTCAACGTAAAAAACTTCTTGTCGTATTTAATACATCGATTTTGCCCGTTTTAAAAATGTATACTTTTTATTATTCCTTCTTGTATTTCCGTATAAATTAACTATCATTTCCAATTAACAAATAAATGGTGAAATTAATGAAGGAAAAAGTACACTGGTTTTGAGCTTTTTCAAACAGGTACTCTCGTTACTACTGAGAAATTTCGGCAAGTCATACAAGAATGATTTTTAAAGAAAAAGGGTGACATAAAATATGAGAAATTTCAGGGATTGAAAATTGATTCTTTCTTTATACAAAAAATATAAATATATTAAAATATCCACATAAGTTAGCAGCAACTATCATTGAAGCTACAGAATTTTTAATTGAAAATGAGAAAAAATCAATTGAAATTAAAAGTTTTCATTTAGTATTACAAAAATATCATGCGAGATCGAGAATTTTTTTACTATTGGCAAAACGGAAACTAAAACAGGGAATTTATTTGTAATTTTATATTAGTTAATATTTTTTTCTTAATTTTATTACATTAAATAATTTTAAATTAATTTACTATTAAAAGAAAAGAAACAAATAAAATGAAATTTTACATTTTATATTGAAAAAATGTCAGTAGACAACGAGTGTGTGCATGGTCTCCGCCTATTTTTGATAGAACGGTACATTCTTCGTTATACTGCAGACCGCTCTTGATTATATTTCGTGATAAAAAAGCTGAAGAAAAATTAGAACTTCCTAAAGTTGTTTATCTTTGTCAATTCCCGATTTGAGGCCTTTATAGCCGATAGAATTTCTACATTGTTTTGCCATTTTCTGATGAGATTGAACTAAAACCATTCCGCAATTTTCATGAAAATCCGCATAATAACACGGGCTGTACAGATATTTCCATGGATATGTCGAAGATACAAAAAGTTGATTTCCGACGTAAATTAACTTAACAGTTTCTTTTCTTAAATTTTATCCTTAACAGTTTTAGGCCAAATAGCGTAATATTAGATCACGGAAGATGTTGTTTCACCACCAGCTTAATGTGCGGTGTTAAAAATTTAAAAATTAATATCATTTGCCATATTTAGATACAGAATTTCAATATCAAACAGTAAATTTAATTTTTAATTATTATTCTCTTAATACCAAAAAGAAACTTTCATATGACAAGTCTCAATAACAATTGGTGTTTTTTAACATCAAATGGAAAGATAAGCTTTTATTTGTTCTTTCCTCATATAAATTGGAAATCGGAAATTTCAATCTCAATTGATATTTTATCAATATTAGGTGCTCATTCTCATTTGCCCTTCTTAAAATATTATTTTAAAATACTATTAGCAAGAAGTAGTTCGTCTAACTGTCGGTACTATATTTATTATTCCAAAAGTGTGTCTTCATTTTCAGTATAAGTACTATATTAAACATGACACCCTGTCCTTATCATCTTCGCCCTTCTGACGATATTTTTTTATTATCAAAACTCTTTCCAGTATTCAGAGAAGACTTGGCGTCGGTCCATGTTGTTCTGTCATAAATGAGTCACCTCCAGAGGTGCGCCCAACCCAGACAATGGAACTAATTGCGCTTCTATAGCTGGTGGGAGTAAAAACCTTCACTTTGTTAATGTTAATTATATCAGTGTTTGGAATTTACGTTGAAAGTAAATTCACAAGACTCAAACACGTTCTTGTGGCGATTACTATAATTAAAAATTGCATAGCCCATTAATTATTGATTAGAAAGTCTTAATATTACTTCCATTCATATAGAGTATGTGTATTTACGTCGCAATATTATTAAATTCATTTAGCATTTTAACAAATTTGTTATTTGAATTTCAGGGACAAATGACCTCTCTCTCACAGCATTTGGGAAAGGGACCATCGGGGTTAAGATACTCTCCCAATTTGCACGGAATTTTCGCAAGTTGCATACCACAGCTTTAAACATATTTATGTTCAATTTAAATGAAATTAAAAAGAAAACATAATGCGGGTGTAAGAATACATACGTTTTAAGAATTCCAGAACCGTCTTCTTTACTGCAAATTAACTTTTCACATTTGCCTACAGGTTGTCCTTGTTCACCCGGTGAGAGTAATAAACCTTCATAGAAACATTTTCCGGCATAGGCTATCAAAAAATTCGAATAATAAACAACAATTTGAAATCTGTAATACTTATACAGGCATACCATGATCTATGTAAAATCCGTGAATTGAACCGGCTAGGCCCATAGAGAAAAATGTTAAAACAAGGAAAACGAAAAAAAATTTCATTTTAATACGCAGCTTTATAATTTATTTTGTATTGCGTGTCGTTCTGTTTTAGGCTGATGTACAAAACAATCTAATCCGAAGTATAGACGACTTAGAACTTATCAGTACTAAAATATTTCTTATTCAGGTTATCTCTTGATTCATGAAATCGCAGCAGACAGATTTCATACGTGTGAACAGTAGTCCATTTCATTCTGTAGCTGAAAAAAAAGTTAGAATTCACTAAGAATGTTTAAATAAAGTTCTCAAAAAGTGCAGTAAAGTGTTTTAAAGGATACATAATTTTAATGGGCAACAGAACTTAGCTTTAGTTGTCTGGTCTTTTTTAGTTTCGACTGGTCCGACTGGATCATGTCAGGAACTCTCATTTCACTTATTTAGGTCTATGGACATATACTCGTAAATCCTTACAGACTATGAATTGACATAACATATCTCAAGAAAGTTATGTAAATATGTAAATTATTTATTTTAAATATCTAAAAAGGAACAGTTTCAAGTTATTTCTAGACATACAAAACTCTAGGTGTTAAATTGGGTATTTATTTCTTGCAATCCCATTTAGGATATTGAATTCAATAAATCCGCTATTTAAAGCACTATGCTGGGCATAATTTGTGGAATGGCGTGTCACATTAAATATACAGGGTGGGCCATATGAGTGTTGGCGATTTAATTCTTCAATTTCTCGGTAACGCGTGGCGCGGGTTGGCGGGGAGATATGTTGTTCGCTGCGCCGCTTCCTGGAAATTTAGTCGCCATGGAGCCGTACACGGGAGTGCAGCGTGCATTTTGTGTCCGAGCGTATTACGAAAACAATAAATCAGTGATTACTGCACGACGTTTGTATCGGCATGAACATGGTTTACACGATTCAAGTGAAGTTCCAAGCGTCAATGTGATACGAAAATGGATCAGAATGTTCGAAACAACCGGCTCAACAGTATCAATTACGGTTCGTGGTCACCCAGTTTCTGCAAGATCAGCCGACATTGTGGAGCGTGTTCCTGTTTCAGTTCAGCGAAATCCGCAACAGTCAACACGTAAGAGAAGTCAGTCTTTGGATGTCAAAAGAACAACTTTACGACGAATTTTGAAACGTGATTTGCATTTGAAGGCTTATAAGATTCAGATAGTCCAAGAATTAAAACCCGATGATGTCAATAACCGACTTAACTTTGTCAATTTGATGCTAGAGCGGTTTAACAATTTCAACAACGTGATTTTTAGTGATGAGGCCAATTTTCACCTTAATGGCCATGTGAACAAGCAAAATTGTCAGTTCTGGTCCGAGACTAATCCCCGACGCTTGCATGAACGTCCACTTCACAGCCCTAAGCTTGTCGTGTGGGCTGGGATAACATCAACCGGTATTATTGGACCATACATTTTTGAGGACGAAAGAGGGCATGCGATGACGGTTAGAGCGAACAATTATTGCAACATGCTAGCAGACTTTTTGGTGCCAGTTTTGCAAGAACTTCAAGGCAATACCTCGAGGATGTGGTTTCAACAGGATGGGGCCACATGTCATACGGCTAGGGTATCCATAGAGCTGCTGAAAAATGCTTTTCCTGGAAAACTCATTTCGAAAAGGGGGGATATTGAATGGCCCCCACGTAGCCCCGATCCCTCTCCATGAGATTATTTTCTATGGGGCTACCTCAAATCGGTAGCCTTCGAGAATAATCCTTCCAATTTAAAGCAGTTGAAGAGGAACATTATTCAGGAAAGTAACAAAATACCGAGAACAACTTTTTAACGAGTTTTCCAAAATTTGCGACTTCGGTTCCAAGAGTGTCAAGCAGCCGAGGGAAGCCATTTGGACAACACTATGTTTAAGTCTTAAAAATTCCCATGCTTCTACTTTTTAAAAATACAAATATATTTTTTTTATGTTTCGTAGTTTTTTTTAATTGAATATTTAAACCGCCAACACCCTTATGGCCCACCCTGTATAATGATATCTAAGTGATCTCGGCAGAACATAAAACGATATAAGCGACAATAATTCAGAACAATCAATTATGTCAGCTATTATATCGAATACAAATAACAAGGTGTGATAAATACGGCGATATTGCAATGGCTATGAGCCCACTAACCAGAATCTGGAAATATAAGGAGGCACAAAATCATCAAAGTTAATTGAGGAGAGAGCAAATTTCAGAAAAACCCGCTGAATTCTTTCTGTGCGTGGTATATTGACTTGGCAAACAATAGAGGCATATTCTAACTTTGATCTTACATAGGAAGTATACACATTATTTTTAAGGTATGGCGATCGGTGATATCGGAACAATTTCTTCTAATATACGCTAGTATAGAATAATAAATAATAATAAATAATAAAAACTACTTTCAGCAGTGAGGAGCCTGCAATCACCAATTTTGAAAACCAGTTGAATTGGATTACGAAACCTTGAAAATGAAATATGGACACAATTTGATAGATTACATGAAAGTTTGTTTAGGGAACACCAATCAAGAAGATTATCTAAATCATTCTGTGGATCTAGGGCCTCAGAATTATTAGAAATTTTGTGATATATTTTTAAGTCATCTGCATATGAAAGAAAATTTACTTTTTTAAAACAGTTAGAAATATCATTAATAAATAAATTAAGCAACAAAGGTCCTAAAATACTACCTTGCGGCACGCCAGATATTTACAAATATGGAAGAGATTAATAACCACTAATAACGACTTTGCATATTCTGTTTGCCAAATACGATTTTAATCACTTTAACATCAAGAAATGACGTTCCATAGATTGCAACTTAGCACAAAGTATACTATGAGATACTTCATCAAATGCTTTGGCGAAATCGGTGTAATCTGTTTCAGCTTGATGTCCAAGTTATATTTGTATATGGACTAAATTACTTAGATAATTTGTATGGCAGCTACAGAGGCGGTGGTATTACCCAGTGGATTTTTCCAAGTTCTACCAACAAATATAATGTAATGCAATTGTCAAAAATTTAAAGGACTCTAATCCACGAATTACAGGATTACAGCGGCAAAACTTAAGTACTTTAAAATTGTCAATGTGTATGGGAGATACCAAAATGTAATTTCCTCCATTGCCATTCGCAAAACTTAGTTCTCCATTAAAAAAAAAAACTGGAAGTCATTAAAAAAATGATAGCATTTTCATCACTTTCAAGAGCACAATGTATGCACATTTATCATTTCCCTATAAGCATTTTTATACTGCATCCAAATCTAAACAAATTGGGTAGTTCTTTTTGGGTTGAATTACATTTAAATACTATTAATTTATTTGGATTCGACTGCCTTATACGATCTGTTTTACAATCAAATTTCGGTCCGAAAACTGATCAAAAAAAAAAAAATTTCTTTGCTCAAATGAAAAGTTTCAGCAAATGACTACTTATAACTCTCATGAAAATATGAAAAAGACAACCGGTAAAAAACCCCGCTTCCTTCCTATGACAAACGTATATTAAATTCATTGGTGATTACGCAAATTTTCACCACTTTGCACCAAAAATTGCGATGAATTTCACTAAACGCGATGGGTCACTAAACGCAAGAGGTTTGTTAAGCTTAGCAGAATTCAGTACAACTGCTTGAATGATACGAGGCCAAGAATATATGGCTTAAATCGTCTGTTTTTATGAGAGGTATCAGAAAGGGTGTGGCTACAAATTCTACAAGGAGTTTTAAATCAGTAGACCGGAAAAAATCTAGGCTACAGCAACGCATTGATAAGAAATTACAGAGGAAAAGTTGAATTTCGTAAAATTTTCCAATGGGTGAGGGGAGGCATTCGGACGGATACATTAAAACCTTCCATTTTCATTTTCAGAACTGTCGCTTAATGCGTATAAAATTTTGCTGTAATTAGATGAGAGATATGAATCAAAGAAGTATGGGTTACATCATTTATTTGCATGGGAGGTGGTAGAAGGAGGAAGGTTAATCGATCGATTTTCATTTTTAGTTTTGTCTGATAGTAAAACAGCACAATGGACAAAAACTTGGATTACTGTTTCTGAAGTAACAGGAAAAAACTGAATTTCGGAATTTCGATCAAGAAAGGCTGACACGATATAATCCATCTGCAATCCCCGACTGTAATCTCGCAAAATATCAAGCCGGCAAAAGTTTCTAGAAGTTTCATATTGATTTACGACACTAATCGTGCTTACCGGTCAAAAAGATATCGCGCAATTGAGTTAATGAGTCATGAAAGTTAAATTTTTGCCATATAAGTTATATTTTTGAATTTCTCCAAGTGCAAGTGTAACTGTAGAAAACTTTTATTGCACAATACTGGTAACCTCAATAGTAGACGCGGCGAGTATACGACTATCCTGCCAGTTCGGGAACACCTTTAAAAAATGTTCTACTCCCAGTAATGAATACTTGAGTGGCTAATGACAAGCTCTCTAATGCTTTCGATATGGTAATAATAACAATATCGAAATTTTTAAAATCTGGCGATAATTTGTGCCTTCATCACCAGATTTTTCAGCCTATTTTCTAGCCACTATTGGCTTTATCAATTTGGGAGAACACTTCAAATAGTGAGAAAGCCGCCAAACCAACAGAAAACTTTTATCTTATACGGAACACAAGCCAACCCCACGCAATTGATGTTATTGGTTTTCCACTCAGTCCTGTTTAAGCTATTCGTGAATTGAAATTTGATTTACTATTTTCACATTTTCTAGTGCTACTTGTGTTTAATTGCACTAAATCAAATATTTCAAGGGCAAATAACTTTTCTCATGCAGCAATCGGGATAAGGACCATTGGGTTGAATGTGATCACCCAACTTGCAGTTGGGCAGAACGTTTTGCAAACCACAACTAAAAGTACAAATGTTTTCATTTAATTAAACATTGCAAAAGTGCAACTAGTATTAGGCATACCCTTGAATAGTTCCAAAACCATCAGCTCGATTGCAAATGAAAAGTTTACATTTTCCTGTCAGTTGACCTTGTTCTCCAGGTGAGAGGACTACGCCACCATAGAAGCATTTTCCGGGGTGATCTATAAATATCGATGGAAATGTTTAATACGTTTCAGTGCTATATATTGTGTAGTACCAGAGTCTTTATAAAATGCCGAAAATTCACCAGCCAAACAAAAGGCCACCACCGTTGTGAAAATAAGCAACAGCAACAACAACCTCATGTTGTTTTGTTAAATGATGGCTTTTGACTACTTCGAATATGATGGTACGCGCTGATCGCTAAGGTTTCAATGCTGATAACGTCTCATCAAAGCTGGCATAATTTAATTCTAAAACTATGGACGATGTCGAAAGGTCATGTTTGTTTTGATTGGGGATACTTAATTGGTAAATATAATTCTATTCTAATTCAGTTCTAATTGCTATATTGAAATACGAAAATACACACATCGTAAACGGAGGCAATATAATAATAAGCAAATTGGCATATGTAGACAATAAGGTGATTGAGTTTCTTATCAAGAAATCTGTAGGCAGAGATTTAACAGACGTACTTTGTAATAAGAAAACAAAAATTGGAAGTCGAAAATGAAATGTGAATAGGCAAATAGCTTGTAATATTTTTTTTGCTTTGGTAAAAGTGCAAATTTTTTTCTGCATTCCAATTCCAATAGTGGGAAAGTCGCCAAACCAACAGAACTATTGGTTTGGAAAAATGTAATATAACGCACAAAAGAACGGCGAAAAAAGGTAACATCTAGCGCTTGAAACATCACATACCTTCTGACTGCACTATGTCCGCTCACCTTGCTAGCTGGTTGGCCAATAAACTTCCTCAAACTTATGGTAATCTTATAATTTACTAGATTATAGCAGGGTTTGAAAATAAGCCATATCGATATTCCATACAAATTACCTAATTTTTCGACACTCCTTTTTTTATTGTACTTTCTGAGACGCAGGCCGCAATAATTCTTACTATCATTGCCTGATAGCACTTGACAAAAGCTAAGAAAAATCAACCAATTAACTACTACCGTTCTGGTAACTCCCATACGAATAATCGTGTTAACCCCTATATTTTTAGGTCCACATTTTTCATTCAGTTGCTAAAGTCAGTCGAATGTGCATCAGCATTAAGCATTAGCAGAAGATGGCCCTGTAACGTTCCATACAAATTGACTTTTTTTCTTCTTTTCATCTGGAATTTTCTCAAATATAAATGTATGATCTCAATGTAATTTGAAGTTTTCTTAAATATAAATAAAAGACCATAATTTCATTTGTAATCAGTAAAAAGAAAATGCAAAAATCTGAATTGTATTTGGAAACAAATACAGGGTGGGCCATAAGGGTGTTTAAAGGCGGTTTAAATATTCAATTAAAAAAAAACTACGAAATATAAAAAAAAATATATTTGTATTTCTAAAAAGTAGAAGCATGGGAATTTTTAAGACTTAAAAATAATGTTGTCCAAATGGCTTCCCTCGGCTGCTTGACACTCTTGGAACCGAAGTCACAAATTTTGGAAAACTCGTTGAAAAGTTGTTCTCGGTATTTTGTTACTTTCCTGAATAATGTTCCTCTTCAACTGCTCTAAATTGGTCGGATTATTCTCGTAGACTACCGATTTGAGGTAGCCCCATAGAAAATAATCGCATGGAGAGAGATCGGGGCTACGTGGGGGCCATTCAATATCCCCCCTTTTCGAAATGAGTTTTCCAGGAAAAGCATTTTTCAGCAGCTCTATGGATACCCTAGCCGTATGACATGTGGCCCCATCCTGTTGAAACCACATCCTCGAGGTATTGCCTTGAAGTTCTTGCAAAGCTGGCACCAAAAAGTCTGCTAGCATGTTGCAATAATTGTTCGCTCTAACCGTCATCGCATGCCCTCTTTCGTCCTCAAAAAAGTATGGTCCAATAATACCGGTTGACGTTATCCCAGCCCACACGACAAGCTTAGGGCTGTGAAGTGGACGTTCATGCAAGCGTCGGGGATTAGTCTCGGACCAGAACTGACAATTTTGCTTGTTCACATGGCCATTAAGGTGAAAATTGGCCTCATCACTAAAAATCACGTTGTTGAAATTGTTGAACCGCTCTAGCATCAAATTGACAAAGTTAAGTCGGTTATTGCCATCATCGGGTTTTAATTCTTGGACTATCTGAATCTTATGAGCCTTCTTTTGACATCCAAAGACTGACTTCTCTTACGTGTTGACTGTTGCGGATTTCGCTGAACTGAAACACGAACACGCTCCACAATGTCGGCTGATCTTGCAGAAACTGGGCGACCATGAACCGTAATTGGTACTGTTGAGCCGGTTGTTTCGAACATTCTGATCCATTTTCGTATCACATTGGCGCTTGGAACTTCACTTAAATCGTGTAAACCGTGTTCATGCCGATACAAACGTCGTGTAGTAATCACTGATTTATTGTTTTCGTAATACGCTCGGACACAAAATGCACGCTGCACTCCCGTGTACGGCTCCATGGCGACTAAATTTCCAGGAAGCGGCGCAGCGAACAACATATCCCCCCGCCACCCCGCGCCGCGCGTTACCGAGAAATTTAAGAATTAAATCGCCAACACCAATATGGCCCACCCTGTATTAGTGGAAAATTTCGTTTTCATTTGGAATATTCTCACATACAAATATAAGTGGAAAATTTCATTCTCGATTGGGATTTTCTCACATATAAATATAAATAGAAAATTGCAGCTTCGTTTTTAATCTTCTCAAATATTAATGGACAACTTTATTTCAATTTACAATTTTCTCACATACGAATGCAAATACCAATTTCTTTAAGAATTATTTAAAGTGTAAATGAAAATTCACATTTTTAGTTAGAATTTAGAATTTAGATTTTTCTAAAATACAAATAAAACGTCTTTATTTTCAATTGGAAATGGTGCAGTGTTAGTATCACATCGCAACAACCCAGTGACGAAAATCATAGGCCGGAAGGCCTGTCATCAGACTTATTTAGAACTAGAACGGCATCTGAAACTACAGCTGCCTCTCGTCACTCGTAGGTAATTTCATATCCATATGTAATTTTACGTCATTGTTGTTGCTAATACTTTCCAACAATTGTCAATATTCAAGCTATCTAGTTGTTATCTATTAAATCGTATTCTGCTAATTAGTTTATTTGCTTCATTTCAAAATGTTTCGATTTTTTTTATATCAACATAAAGTAACATGCAACAAAATTGTACTCATATGGAAAATGTATCCATTTTTATCTTATGAGTGTTATAGTCATCTCGTTGCTGCATAGCACTGGTTTGCATGTTCTCATAAATGCTTGTGCAAACAATTCAGTGAGATTTGGAAACAGAGGGGCTTCTACACGACTGCCGTACAAGTTTGGAATGGACTTAAAATGCAAAAAATGTAATCAGAATCCGAATCATATTTTGTTACGATTCTTAAGCCAGCTGTTGAAACAAATCCAAATCATTTTTTGATTCCATTTTGTTTTTGTGATCTATAAACAATAAATCATATTTACATTGGTAAATATTATGTAAAGCATATAAAAAGTTATTTTATTCGAATTACCAAACAGGATTTATGTAGAAGAAAAAACTGAAATTTTTGAGAAAGACAAGCGAATTGATCATCAGGACACAAACAAACTAACTACGCTAGTACTCAATCGAATTTTGAAGTATACGAGTTGTGATCAAAAAATAACCGTTATTTTAATTTTTTTCCAAAAAGTATTTATTTATTCATCAATTTCTATTTTATTTTCTTTAAAGTAGTCCCCTCCGATATGTATTACACTTGTGCCAGCGTTTCTTCTAATCTTCAAACACTTCCAAAACGCGCTTTTTGGTATCGCCAACAGCTCCTATTTCGATTTTTCTTTTATCTCCTCAATCGTAGCAAAACGCTTCCCTTTCATCGGTGTCTTCAGTTTTGGGAAGAGGAAAAAGTCAGCGAGGGCCAAGTCCGGTGAGTACGGTGGTTGAGGCATGATGCGGTTTTGTTTATGGCCAAAAACTCACGCACAAGCATCGATGTGTGAGTTGGTGCGTTATCATGGTGCAAAATCCATGATTGGTTTTTCCGCAATTCTGTGCGTTTCTGACGAATTGCTTCCCGCAAACGGCGCATAACTTCAAGGTAGTATTCCTTATTGACCGTACGACCTTGAATTAGAAGAAGAAGAATTTATGACGCACCACGCCATTGAAATCGAAGAAAACAGTGAGCAAAATCTTCACATTTGACCGAACTTGACGTGCTTTTTTCGCTCTTGGCTCTTCTGGACGCTTCCATTGAGATGATTGGGCTTTGGTTTCAATGTCATAGCCATACACCCATGGTCCGTCACCAGTTATGACCTATTTGAGGAAATCTGGATCGTCGTTGACGACGTTCAACAGCTGCTGAGCGATGTCCATGCTACGTTGTTTTTGCTCAAAATTTAGCAATTTTGGAACAATCTTCGCTGCCGCACGTTTCATGCCTAAAACATTTGTAAAAATTGGTTGGTTGGTTCTCGGCCTCCCTTAAACCGGTTATACCACAATCGAACTTGTGTTCTGCTCATAGTAGACTCGCCAAACGTCACAGTCAACATTTCAAATGTCCTTGCAGATTTAATTTCATTTTTTACACAAAACTTAATACGGTTTCTTTGATCCATTTTTTCGAATAGTAAAAAATCAAAGAGCACACCAAAACACGACTAACCTTTTTATCTATCAAAAACAAATTGACAATCCAAAAGGGCTGATATTGTCAACATATATAACACACATGTGTACCAACAAGCAGAAAAAAAAAATTCGAAAATCGAATATACGTAACTCACGAAATTTGAAAACCCGTGTTTTTCTATCACACCTCGTATATAGCAAAGGTGAATCAAATATGTAGAAAAACATAACACTTCCCTCATAGTAATTTTTGGCTATAAAAATTTATGTAAATATTTATATGATTGTTCTTTTACTGATAATGCTTTGTTACTTCTCTTGTAAAACTACCAAACGCTAAGCAAATCTGTTGTTTAATTGTAATTTATCAAACATCTTATTAAAAAAGAAATTATCAGTGCTCGCTTGGTTCTTCACTTTATTCACTGTCGGATTTGCCTGGGAAACAACAGACGATTTCAAGGCTCCCTGCTAATATTTAACACAAATCATAGATGAACTTTTGAGTTTCATTGTCGCCTTATCGAAATTCTTGCCAAAAAATCAGACATTAAATAAAGAATATTGTCAAGTCATTATGATACGACACATCCATGCACCCACCTTCAGTGAGTAGAAAACATACAGAAATTGTGGAGAAAACTGAAGACTGCTCAGGAAATGTGTTTGAAAAATATTAGGTGCGCAACTAAGTTCTCGCTGTTTTTTTTTTATAAAAATACAACTTTATTATGAAAACATGTTTACAAATGATTCACTGGAAGTATTGCCCATTGCTAGGCACCACTTCTTCACATCTTTCTGTCAAAGCTCGAATTCCGTCACAGTAAAACTGCTCATCTTTTGAGGCTATCTACGAATCTAGCCATTTCCTGACGTCGTCATATGAATGGAACTGCAGGTGAGCCAGACCGTGTGCCATCAAACGGAACAAGTGATAATCGGACGGCGCAGTGTATGGAGGATATGGCGGATGGGGTAAGATTTCTCATTTCAGCGTTTCCTGGTAGATTTCAACGGGCTTGGCCTCATGAGGCCGAGTATTGTCATGCTGAGAATCACACTTTCGTGCCTCGATTCCGATTCCCAGTAGGGTTTCGCTTGGTTTCAAAAACCCGTAATAAATAATACCGACCTGATCCCACTAAATATAGAACATAACGTTCGCAACGTGAATATTCGACCGAAGCGACGACGTAGAAGCATGGCCGGGCAGTCCCCATGACTTTCTTTTCTTTGGATTGCTGTATTGAATCCATTTTTTATCACCTGCTACAATACGTTGAAGAAGCAGTTGTTCACAGGCGAAAATACGATGCTCAACGTTCCTTGGCTTCAACTCATAAGGATGCAATTGAAAATGGCTTGGTGGGTAACTCCTAATACTAAAGCAAGCTCTACCCGCATTTGGCACGGATCCCCATCAAACAATGCCGTCAATTCAGTGTCTGCAAAGGTTTTTCATCTTCCTTTACGCGAACGGTCGTCAACATTAAAATCACCGTCTTTAATGCGACGGAACCTATCTCGATACGTTGTTTCACTTAAATGCAGCATCTTCTTAAACGTTTTGAAACTCTCTATGAGCTTCAGCCGCCGTTTTCTTTGACTGAAAGAAGGAAATCATTACTACCCGCACATGGCGATTATTTGGCACTAGGTCATACATATTCACACAACCAAAAGAATATGACGTCAAAAGAAACTCATTGTTGTGGCGAGGCGATATGTTTACCATATATCTAACTTGGCTCATAACGTTTAGGTTATAGCAGAATCGACTAGCACCTTCAGCTGGCGCCATCTATTAACAAACAGCGGGAACTTAGTTGCGCACCTAATATTTTGAATTTGAATGCAATACAATAATAATTTTGAATGAATAATAAACATTTTTCGTTCTGTTGACAGAATACATATGTGTAAACCTTCAACGCAATGAGGACTGAGAAGTTTGCATTTTCTATGGATATTTCAAAAACAGTGTGGCGCACAAATTGTACTACGTTGTAACAATAACTGTCAATGGTGGTCGTTATTTAAATATATTGAAGGAATTTTTTACCCAGAACTGCGCCGAAAATGTATCCGTTTTAGCATCATTTGGTTCCAGCAAGATGGGGCAACTGCACACATAGCCAGACCGATTATGGCGGAAAATTCGCAAACAAATTAATATCCAGAAACTTCGCTTTCCGCCGGCCCATAAGGTCACCTGAACTGACTGGACCAAGCTTTTTAGATGGGGTAACGTCGAGCAAGAGATGTACAAAACGTAACCAGGGAATTTGACTGAATTGAAGCAGTCCATTAAGACAATAATTGAGGCTATCTCGAATAAATAATTTTCTGATCACGTGTCACATATGCGTGAATGAACCTGGAGATCATTTACGGTCTATCACCTACAAAACCAATTAGTATGAAATAAAATTGAATTTTCTATACAGTAAAAAAATGAAATAGATTGATTCAAAAAATGTATATATTTAAATTTCTTATTGTAGTGCAATCGTTGCGCCACCCTGTATCATATTTTCTATAAACAATATTTGTGAAGATATATGCTCTTATGTAAAATCCCTGTACATTTTCCGAAAATAGGAAAAATTGATTGGGCAGTGAACGCAGCCGAACAACAATTAAACTCTGCCGGTGAAAGCGACGTGAAAATCACTTAAAACACTAAATTTTTTTTCTAAAGAGCCGACCGTAAAAATCCGTAAAGATATGATTTCTGTCTACCACTACGTTATGAGACTTGGTTCTACAAATATCATATAGAAAATATCGCTTCACATGACTTCTGGTTATTTCCTAATGCTGAAATAAAGCTGCAGGTGCACCATTTTCAATCATTAGGAGAGATTCGACCTAGATCACAAGGCGCACTGAAGGCCATACCTCAATGAGAATATTTGGCGTGAAAGTGTGGAAGTGTGCAGAAAATATTGGTATCGTATCGTATAAAAACGAATCGTATAAAAACATAAATGACGACATTTTATAAAAAAAAAAAAAAAAAATAATGAAAATTTAAGGTTTTTAAGTAATCACCAACGGAAATCGAATATATACAAAACCTTTATGTTTCCTCCTTAGTAAACTGGGGTCAAATTAAAATAAGCATTCATTTCTTTGCTCTTTTACTGATAACATTTTGTTAAATTTATATTATATAAATTATATAAATACCAAACATTTAACAAGTCCGTAGTTTAATTGCAACTTATCATTCACCTTATTGAATATGAAAATATTAGTGCTCGCATTGTTCTTCACTTCATTCGCCCTGGGATTTGCTTGGGAATCAAGTGGTGATTTCAAAGATCCAGGTAATATTTCGCACAAATTGACAAAATTGAGATTTGAACTGCATAGCTTCCGTTTACAATGCAATAGCTCATCCTGGCAAATGTGTCACCAGCGGTCTGATATTATCACCCGGCGAAGAGGGTTATCCTAAAGGGAAATGTCTGCGTATCTTGTGCGGATCCAATGGTATGGGGAAAAAGCAAGGGTTAGTATTTAAATCATTTCATTTCGGTCTCGATGCTTTAGATTTTTGTTAATAATTGTAATTGTAATCAATTTTAAAACTAATTTTCAGTTGCGGTAGTGAGACTATGATACTGCCATGCAAATTTGGTGATTATAAATATCCTAATGAGCCCTATCCTAAATGCTGTGACCGCGAAATTATTTGTCCTTAATATATGGAGACATTAACAAGAGACAAACAATACAATAAACTTATGCATATTATGGTTTATTTTTTTACTGTATATTAATTTCTACACCGACGGTTTAAAATTAAATAATCAGATAGGTTTCGGGGTCTACTCCAAAGATCTAGGGCTAAGTATAGTAGGAAGGCTACCTGATCACTGTAGTTTTTAGAAGGCCGAAATTTTGACCGCTAAGGTAGTGGCAAAATGGCTGAGATATAACGTCCTTACCACGGTGGGGATTAACATATTCTCTGACAGATAAGCTGCCATTAAATCCCTGGATTTTATCCTCCTGAAGTCAACATCAGTCCTAAAATGCCACAGATCTCTTAACGAGATGCCTCAGCATTTCAACATTCATCTTAAGTGGGTGCCGGGCCACAGAGACATTCAGGAAACTGCAGAGTAGACGAACTGGCAAAACTGGGGACAACCTCACAGACTCCAGCCGAGTTGCAGTCTGTGGGCATACCTCTAGATAGAGCATATTTAGCAGCAAATGGTAGGTGGGCATCTCTCCGAGGTAGTAATCAATCCAGACAGATATGGCCTTGCCTAGATCTGAAGCGTTCGTCTCATTGCTTGAATCCGTCATTACGGGACACTGCCTGGTTGGATGACATACAGTGATATCGAAGGTTGCGACTAATGATTTCTGCAGGTGCTGCAGGGATGAAAAGAAGGAGGAGTCCATAGAACACCTTTTCCGCAATTGCCCCACCCTGGCGAACAGGCGGGGAGCAACACTGGGCTCTTATTTCTTTAGGGACCTAGGAAATCTGGGCGATATAAATATTGCCCCACTTAAGAGCTTCTTGAGGCGCTTGAGGATGATTCAACGGTAGAAACTAGGGAGATCCATATCTCTAGTTTTCGTGGTATCACAGTCGACTATGTAGTCTAAGTGAGTCGGTCTATCGAGGCTGCCACCTAACCTAACTTATGGTTTATTTTGGGTTCTATAATATGTATATGATTTCCAAAAGAACCTGTAGCATATGCAGTGAATTGTGTCAAAAACATCCTTCTCTCATACATCGGCTCATACCTTACATCGGCTTATGCAGTTTTTTTCTCTGATAATTTGCAATTTTTAGCATTTTTTAATAACTACGCCCACAACTAAGTTGTTTTATCTCACATATATCTGTACTACTGTATATTGAATTTATTTGCTGCGTATTACTTTTATGTGGTAAAATCGTTTTCGACAAATTTCCATTTAGGGTAACTTTTTTCCTATGTGAACCATTTTCCCCAATTTTGAACTTAACTTGCTTGTAATGGTGAAGCCGGCACTCAGTCAAGTGAATGCTTAAACATAATAGATTTTTACAACGGCGAAAATATGTATGTTTTAGGTATCTCTGATTTACATTTCTATCCCCTACAAATGGAAGAACATACTTAGGACATCTGGCAGTCCTATGTTGGGAGGTAAATATGAAACTACTATTATGATGGGTAGATTTGTGTCTTCTGGACTTCATAGCATGAATTGCTGTTTGGTTTCAGTGTTACAGTTTTTTAATGTACTGCACCATTTCCAATTAATTCTCAAAATATTGGAATTGGAATTTAAAAAAAAACTCTCCTTGAAATTAAAATATTTTACATTTCAATGCTATAAAAAATTCAAAACATATAAATTATTTTCCGAAAGGGTCATTTGAAATTCACGGGATGCCAACTGAAATTCAAATATTTTATTTGAAATTTAAAAAGAATCAATTGAAATTCAAATGTATCAATTGAAACTCAAAGCAATAAATTAAATTTTAAAACACAACAATTAAAATTGGAAACATGTCAATTAAAAATCGAGTAGTTGTTAATTGAAATTCAAAACCTATCAATTAAAACTCAGAAAATATCAATCGAAAATGACAATTTTAATTGAAACATACCATTGTTAATGAATAATACGAATGCTTTGGTTCGGTTTGTTTTCAATTTCAATTAATGTGTAATCATTTGTACTGAGCCTTTTTGTCATTTTTTTTAATTCGAAATAGAAACTTAAAATTTCAGATTTGTTTTTAAATTTCAAAGAGAATAGAATAGAATGGGATTTTCTGCCAGCAATCTTCTTCAATTTTGAACTTCATTTACTTTCTCAGTCAAATAAAAATGATTAGTATTGAATACCCGAATTGCTTTCAGGTAGTCATAAGTAAGAGTATGCAGTAAAGATGCCTTATGACATTCATCAAAAATTTTCATAAACTCGAACCTACGAAGAAATCCATAAATGATGGGAGACCGACTATCTTACAACATTAATCTCTGATTAATCAGTAAGCTCCACGTACTCGTACACTACTTCACTAATCCTAAGTTTCATATCCTAAAAATGTTTTATATGACACCAACTAATATAACTTTTATTAATACCCTCGTATCCGTTGTTCAATCTGATATGACTAACTTTACACCTTCCCCTTTGTTTTATTGCACAATTTTGCAAATATTCTAATTATTAAATAATCTGTATTTGTACATGATAGCCGGGTTATCAACACAATTTGAACTTGAATTTCGACTTTAGATTTCTCCTCAACTTTCGGCAGAATCTCTGACGTTATACCGAAGAATCTGTGTGACTTTAAATAATTTGAAACACAAAACAAACGCCTCAAAGTTCTTATCTAGCTTGTGCGGTTTTTTGAAAACCTGTTTTAAACATTCAATTATTTCTAAGTAATAAATAATTCTAGGTATAAATAGCAATCCATGCAACAATAACTAGTCAATAGAAATCTGTATTAAATCACATCCAATCATGAAATTATTAGTAACCACTTTGTACTTAACTCTGCTTGCCGGAACATTTGCTGCGAAATCTAGAGCTCTTAATAGTACTGATGCTGGTAATAAAATCGGTTTACTTTCACACAGTTTGGTTTGTTCTACTGTAATATGAATTCATATGATTTAGCTCATCCGGGAAAATGTGTTTACAATGGGGTAATACTTTCACCAGGCGAAAGTGGTCAACCAGAACACGAATGTATTCTTTATATATGTGGCAATGAAAATTACGACGTTTATATTCATACGTAAGTGAATAGATTAATTCATAATATCGTTAGTAATTTCAATTAATGCTACTATTTTTCAGCTGTTACGCAGAAAACTGGCAAAATCGATATTCTCAATCTTCTCTTGAGACAAATCCTTCACCATCAAAATCTTTCATCGCAAACAGGAAAGGGTGGTAATTGTTTCATAACAACCTCCCAATCAAGCTCCCGGAGCTCGTGCCTAATGGAGCACAATTTCTCTCCCATTAACTACAGCTGTCCAAACAGTTCAACAACTCACCGTGATTTGATGTTGTCATAAGTGACCCACTTCTTATTACCAGTCACCATCCGCTTTAGATTTTCCAATTTTGCAACAGCGATTCGCAGATGTGAATTCGGTCCATGAGGTTTTTTTTTTTTTTTTTTTTGTTATTTCCAACATATTGGTAACCATACATCTAACTTTTTTTGTTCAATATTTATTTTGTTGATTTGTTGTTTAATATTTATGGGCGATTGTATCGCTGCTTGACGGTCGGAGTTGACGATTATTATTCTATCAACATTTTCCACAATTGAGCATCCAGAGCATGGTGCATCTTTGACATAAAAATTAACGGTACAAAATCGACGATATTATCATCGATCGATCGATATAGTATCAGAACTAACAACACTTTTTTTAGTAAAAAATCCGATCATTGTAACGCCATCTAACGTAACCCGATTGTATTGTACTTATACAACGCGAGCTACAGATTTTTAAAGCCATCTATTGGAAAAATAATGGATTTCCTTTTTAACATATACAAAATTATATATATTCATTTTCTTAAAAATTCATCATTTCATTTTTCTTAAAAACGTCCCGAAGCGAATCGTGGTTGATTAACTCCATCGCGACGAGGAATATAGTATTGAGTGAAACCAGCCTCCAAGAGCAAAACATCTACAAACCGAATTGGTTATACTTTAACATAACATTAGCAATCCGGTTCAGTGTGTGGTAATAGTAGCAAGTCATGTATCATGAGTGTGAAGGCCGTAGTCCGATGTGAATTAATTACTCATCACTTTTTTTTAGAAACCGCTCTAATTGTGTACATAGTTTTTAAAAAATGACAAAAATATAAATACTAAATTATTTTAAGACGTCCATTTGCATGGACTGCAATTGCCACAGGTGGCAAGAACTGCAATTTCATTTACAAAATGGTTTTTCCCTCATTGAGCTAGTAGAAGAAAGCGCACACGGCTGTTGGGAGGATCAGGGTATACAATTCGTATCTTGAATTGACTAACTAGAAAGAAATTGTGGAGGATTGAAACATTATGCTCTCGTCACTTATATATCATTAAAGAATAAAGTAAATGGCGATAATACCGATTTTATTCGTTGTTCACGTACATAAGTACACAATATTATTAACCAGTTTCCCATTTTTCTGTAGGCGTCACTCCCTCAGGACAAATAATTTCCTTTTCACAGCACTTAGGATAAGGTTCGTCAGGATATTTGGCGTCACCCACTTTGCACGGCGGACGTACACCCGTTACTCCACAACTAAAATTTAAACGTGAAATTTATAACCACCATTATAATCGAAAAACTGAAACGGTGTCCATTTACTAACCCTTGATGGGTCGCGCCGCCTTCTTCATTGTGACACATGACGAACAAACATTGACCTTTAACCGTGCCGTGCTCACCGGGTGATAATATTAAATCGTCTGTAACGCATTTCCCGGGATGAGCTGTATCAAAAAAAAAAAAAGTAAAAACAAAAAAAAGATCATGAAACACGGGATTTTGTAGAATGAAATAATTATGTAGTTGTAATATAACCTGGATCTTGGTGGCGCAGTACTGTAGATTCCCAAGCAAATCCAGCGGTAATCAAACCACAAAGCAGAAAGAACGCAAACAATTGCATGTTAGTTTGTGAAGCAGTGAAAGCTAACTGACTCATTAGGGCTGACAGCGTTCATATTTGTATAAATTTTCGATGGAGATACAAATATGTTATCAATGCAAAACCCGTACGGGTTATCTGCCGTTGATTCGAATATATTCTTTTTACTTACTGCGCGAGTTAAATTCAACAATAGTTGGAATATAGACAACTCTCTGTGTTAGCTTGAGCGTAATGCAAAGAAATGCACATTATATTGAATGTATTCTATTATTCATTGCCAACAATTAATTTAACAAAACAAATTTGCTTATTTTGGATTAACTTGTATAATAAATTTCAATTAATAATAACAATGTACCAATAAATATACAAAAATTAAT
>JAHXMU010000008.1:2574173-2592851 GCA_019455685.1 Philornis downsi
TGTATATGCTTTGTTTGTTATCTGAATATTTGTTGTTTTTACAAATGGAAGGACAGAGTCACTATATTGGTCATCATGTAAAGGAGGATATAGAAATCTTCTCCCCAAAAGCATTAAATGCAGCTTCTCTACATCGGTTACGTCTTCGAAGCATATTATAGGAATGTTTTGCTTTAATTGTTAAGAATAGGAATGGAATCAACGATTTTTAATACTTCATTACCGTTGTTTGGAAGTGCTTCGTTGGAGGCGGTAAACATGCACGGATTGGATCCTTAGAAGTGTCGGAAATGTAATTCTTTTAGAATAACTTTCACTTTTTTGTTTGCTGGGATATTACTAGGTGCGCAAGTCCCACTATTTGCCAATAGGTGGTGCCAGCCGTAAGTGCTAATCGATTCTGCCATAACCTTAACGACATGAGCCAAGTTTAGGCATATGGTAAACATGCCACCTCGACACAATAGTGATTTTCTTTTGACGTCATATTTTTTTGGTTGTGTGAATATGTTTGATTTTGTGCCACATAATCGTCATATGCGAGAAGTATTGATCTTCTTCTTTCAATCGAATAAAACGGCAGCGAGGCTCATCGAGAGTTTCCAAACGATTACGTTTATGCTGCTTTAAGTGAAACAACGAGTCGAGAATGGTTCCGTCGCTTCAAAGACGATGATTTTGATATTAATAACCGTTCGCGTGAAGGAAGACGAAAAACTTTCGAAGGCACTGAATTGACGGCATTGTTTGATGGGCATCCATGCCAAAAGCAGGTAGAGCTTGCTTCAGTATTAGGAGTTACCCATTTCCAAGCGATTGCTTGCATTGGGAATGATTCAAAACCAATAAACTTGGATCCCATATGAGGGACATTGAGCGTCAATTTTCCGCTTGTGAACAACTAACTGCTTCAACGACAAAAAAGGAGGGGATTCTTTTATCGTATTGTAATGGGTGGTGAAAAATATATTCATTACAGCAATCCAAACAAAAGAAACTCATGGGGGCTGCCCTGTATTTAGTGGAACCAGAACTGTGTTATTTATTACGAGCTGTTAAAATCAAGCGAAGCCATCACTGGGGATCGGTATCGACTTCAATTAATGCGCGAGAAAAACATACAATACACGGATAGTCACGAAAAAGTGATTCTTCAGCATGACAACGCTCGGCCTCACCTGGTCAAGCCAAGTAAAATCTACCTGGAAACCCTGAAATGGGCTCGATATTTTGTTCTCCAATTATCACTTGTTCGTAATATGGCAGATGGCTGACCAGCAGCTCCACTCATACATATGTCGACAGCAAGGAATGGCTAAATTCGGGGACAGCCTCAAAATATTAACAACCAGTTTTACCGTGGCGGAATTCGAGCTTTATCAGAAAGACAGGAAAAAGTAGTAACTAACGATA
The DNA here is from genome assembly GCA_019455685.1 of Philornis downsi. NCBI lineage: Eukaryota > Metazoa > Arthropoda > Insecta > Diptera > Muscidae > Philornis > Philornis downsi. The sequence goes on from JAHXMU010000008.1 coordinate 2,575,587, forward strand.
TGTAATACTTTCAGTGAATTATTTGTAAACATGTTTTCATAATAAAGTTGAATTTTTATAAAAAAAAAAAAGAAACAGCGAGGACTTAGTTGCGCACCTAATAATTGATGAGTCTTTTATTTAAATTGATATGTTTTGAATTTCAATTTCTCTTTCATTTAAACTGATGTGTTTTGAATTCCAAATGAAATATTTCAATTTCAATTGATATCTTCTGACGTTCTACAGGAATTTTTAAATTTCGGGCAGGATTTTTGAATTTCAACTGGAAATTGTTTTTTTTTTTTTAAATATCAATTGGAAAATGTGTAGAATTAACTTGTTAATTTAGAGCTGAGGTTGCCGTTAACATTTGATATTTTATTTGCAGTTTTACTTATAATATAGCTGCCTGACTATGTAAAAGTATAACATTTTAAACATTATTACCTTTTTATACATGTGACTGTACAAGTTGTACGCTATCTGTTTACTAAATACAGCAACTCACAGCTTACATCAGTTACACTTTAATCTGTACCTCTCCCCTTAATCACTTATGAAATGATGCTGGTTTGTGGCAACACTGGCCCGTACAGCAGATTCAACCACCACTCTTTGGTATTTCAAACTGTTCGCACGTATTTCTGTTAACAGCCTAAACAACTGTTCCCAATCTGTTATACTGTTGTAACGCGTAGCGTAAATGTTAACATTCATATTATGAAGCCAAATATTTGTACAAGTACCGTTCTCTGTAATATTAACTGTTATCAATTTTTTATTTAAAACATTTTAATTCTTGCTTTCTTCTTTGTTACGACTTCTTGTTTTCCTTTTCTTTTTAATTTTGCGAAATTGTGCTTTATTTATTTAGTTCATTGCCACTAAAAAAAGACTGTTATCATTTAACATTTACCACTTTATAATTGCTTACTTGCCCCTTTTTCCCAAATTATGTCAGCTTTGATTTGATTATTTGGCCGTTTTCAATTGTTATGTCAACAGCAGTTGTCATCGTACGTTGATAACTGTGACATTTTGAGGCGTGATTTGGTTCGAGTCATTTTTTTTTCCTCGCTTTTATCGTTACGTTTTTATTCGATTTATATTTGGACATGTTACAATTTGCCTTATCGCGTTTTAAACGTGCATTTTAGTTATGGTTCATTTTGTAGTTAGGGTTTATTAACACATTTGACTTTTGTTGTTTTAATGAAGCAGGTTGTTTAAGTTTTCGACTGTCATTAATTGCATGGCACTTGACCATTGTGAATGCCGGCTATAGGGATAGTATTTTTTTGTTGCAGTTTACACTATGTGTAATTTGCTTCATATCAAATTAATAGAATAATTTAACATATTCGATATAAACCAATCCGGCTATTGTAAACTTTATCAAAATATATAAAATAAAGTAGTGCCAGCTTAGTTCTATGTTTTGATAAATGTGGTGCAACAGCCTTAAGTACGACATTAGTTCATCTAAGAGTTCAATCAATTGCATACTCCTATGTATTTCAAAACCAGTGTATAATATAAAAAACGTGTATAAACATGATGTTTATACTTATCTTTTTCTACCAAAACTTGTTCAGAATGGATTTGCAAACGTTCCATGAACATACCCAACGTAAGATTAAATAAAATTGTACTTTATGTTACCCTTTTTAGGCTAAACATATTGTGAATTGTTCATAATAAAAATATCAGATAATATTTAACGAAAGCCAGAAATTACATTTGTAACTACCATAAAAATGAGACCAAAAGGTGGTTATTCTGCACGGCTCAAGCGGTAAGCATCACAGCTTTCCAAATATATTGACTGCACAGAGGTTGTGATAGATTGATAGAGATGATTGATATGATAGCGGGGGGAGTAGCGGGGAATCTTCTAATCAATTTGATACCTCTCTCGCTGTAGTTGTGGAATGCGATGATATTTTAGGAGGACCAATTTCACAGTTGGTTTCTACCAGAGAAATGAAAATTGGAACTTGTAATTTGGATCATATAATTCCACAGTCATGTGAAATTATATGTAATCAAATTGATATTGCACAAATTACAAGTGGCGATAAGTAAAGGATGAGAATTAGAATTAGTGCAAATTCAAAGGAGATTTATTGAGGCAACGAGTTCTGCTTACCAGTTGAGATCTGATTTGTAAGTGATTTTTTCTTATTACAAACCTTTTGACAACAGTTAAATTCATATGTTACAATTCAGAATTCAGTTACATTTAGTACACATATTTTCACTCAATGGAGTTATGTAACACTTCAGGGGCAAAAATTAGAGTTAATTCACAATAATATTCTTACACAAGTAAATTTTAGAAAAAGTACTTTGTATAAAGAAAGGTTAATTTTAATATAAATTCAATGGTAAATTCAAATATGTATATAATCCTAAAATTATGGCCAAAATGTTGAAGTTTAGACACTGACCTTGAATTGAAATTAATTTCTTAATTTATTTGAAATCTACAAACAAATAATTTCTCAAATCTGTTGAGAAATTATCTGATTGAAGGCACCATAACATTCATCAGCTGGTTGACTTACCTTCACAGCGGTACAGGAAGATTACCTCAATCCCAAAAACCAACCTACTCTAGAAATTTCCAACAGGATGCAGTGTCGATCAATCCATTTGCCCAAGCTGCATCCAATACACTTCTACTTCTTCATCTGCTTTTATTCAAAACGTATCATTGGATCTGCCTATGTTATGCATAGAGATTTCCAAAAATTTATTAGACCCATAGATTTGATACATTGCTAGATTAATAAAACTGATAGATTTTTAACGAATTCTTATATGATTGTTTAATACTTACTTAGGTGGCGAATGGAATATAAATTTGTATTTCTTTAGGTCTCACATAAAAAAGAATTCTAAGCACTTTAATCTGATGTGCTCCTCCTGTTATTGGTTATACAAAGCCAGTCTGGTCATTCCAACACAGTTTTGTTTCCTTTCTCCTGTGTCGTCTATGGAGTCTATTGTAGACGATTTCCTAATGAAGCGTCATGGTTCATCCGCACAGAATGAATCAGTCAACGCTACTACTGTAGTTTGATGCGCTTGACCACATGGATGTTAGTACTGCGATGCCAATACTCTCCGTTAACGTTGATGGGTCTTATACAGGGTGGCGCACGAATCGTGCTGCTGTCAACTATCAATGAGAACCGTTATTTAAAGGTATTTAAGGAGTTTTTTTTTATCCAGAACAGCAAGCATTTAGTTCCAGCAAGGTGGAGCAACTGCATACATAGCCAGACCGGTTACGGCGGAGCTCCAACGAAAATTTTCAAAACAAATTAATATCCTGAAACTCCAGTTTCCACAGGTCTCCAAAGTCACCTGATCTGACAGCACCAGCCATTTTTTATGGGGTTATGTCAAGCAAAAGGTGTTCAAAACGAAACCAAGAAATTTGTCTGAATTGAAGCAGTCCATTAAAACAATAATTAAGGCGATCCCGCAATGAATAATTTTCTGATCAGGTGTCGCATATGCGTGAATCAGTATGGAAGACATTCACGGTCCATCATCTTCAAAACCAATTAATTATATAAAAAAAATTTAAAAAATACATTGATTAGAACAAAAAGTTGTTTTAATTTCCTATTATATTGCAATTGATGCGTCACCCTTTGCTTTACGAAGAAATTTTTCTCTTAAAAATCCTCAGAACTCATTTATCCGCTTGTGCCGCAACTCACAATTTTGCACTGTGCATCAAGATGCATACGCATACACGTATTGTACACAAACAATGCAGTGCAACAATGTGATTATTCCTATACTTTTATTTAGAAATGCTCGCTCCATTATCGATTTAGTGGCTTGAAAACCGTCGGTCTGGCTAGGCTGTTATCTGTTAAATACCTGTCATCTGAAGTGTTATTTATTTAGTGAATTTACGAATATAGACAACTAAAGAAAGCGTAAAAATTTACTACAAAAATGGTGATTCAAGCGTAGGCTTTCACTTAATTTGCTTCATTTGCGATGAAGCTCATTTCTCATTCAGTAGTTACGTCAACAAACAAAATTGTCGCATAGGGGGCTCGGAGAAGCCAGAAATGATTGTGGAAAAGCCTTTGCATCCGGAAAAAGTGACTGTTTGGTGCGAATTACGATCTGGAGGTATCATTACCCCGTTTTTGTTTTGAAAATGATGCTGCAACCAATCCAGAGGCGGTCATTCAAATGACATTGTATTACGTACACGATGACAAGGTTTATGAGCCAAGCATTATGATTTCATCGAAATCATAGCTTTATGTGTGTTTTATTTAACTTTACTTGAAAATGAAAAACGGATAACCCTTTACAAACTTTATCACCTGCAAAATGTGGAAAAAAGTTTACAGAAGATCTTCGTGTTTTAATTTCGTACATCTTATACAATCATTCCACAAAATGTTTATTGAAACGTTTGTATTTTCTATAAATGATGTATGCGAAAATGTGTTGATCCATTTTCAGCAATATATTTATAATCCACAAATATTTTTTGATTCGCAAAATTTTCTGTTTAGCAGGGCTTGGTAATTTAAGCTATAGTAAAAATAAGTTCATTATTTTTCCAATAGATGGCTTAAGTAATCTATGTCTCGCGCTGAATAAATGCGATTGGATTAAGTTAGACGCCATTATAAATATACAATTTCGTATTCAAAAAATTACTCAGTCAATTTTGTGATTGTTTGACCCAGTATTGTTTGAGTGCGCGCCAAATATGGACAAGTGTAAAAAAACGTATGCCATATTTTGCAGTTTTTCTTCGATAAAGTTGAAAAGGCAAACCAGGCAGTTGAAAACGTAAGTAATGTTTATGGTTGGCTCTATTCCGCTAATTTCGATACCAAAGATGCGTCATGCTATGGAAGGCCAATTGTTGAAAATGTCTACAGAATAATTGAAAATGTCAAGTCCGATAGCCATGTAAGCATTGTTTCGATTGCCTAGAGGCTAAACATTACACAAATAACCATTTGAATAAGGCTGGACACAAGTAATGGTTAGGAAGGTGTTGACGTTTGTTTGGTGTGATTGACAGGAAACCATCTACAATGAGCTGATCTCCTATGACCAAACTCCTAATTCGAACTTGTACAAACAGCAAATGGATTAAATGAAGTTTTCTTCGTTCAGAAGAGTCCAGCTCTGAACCACTGCGTGGTCTTAGGTCTAGGTGTAAAATTTTGTTTGTTTGTGGTTTTGAGTTTAAAATTATTACGTTTTTTTTTGTGGTTAGAAAAAAATTCAAGAAACAAGTTTTGCATGTTGAACAAAAAATAAACTTCAAAAAAATGCTACTTAGGACGTAAATGCCTAACTTCAGTCTGTAAAATGAAATGTATAATCTTTACGTTCCCACGACCACGATATCGACCAGGCCTCAAAGACCCTGTCAAATTTTGAGGCGAACTGGAGAAGGAACTTAAAACAGAAAAATATTTGGAAGTCCAGAATTATTATTGGCCCATAATGGTTGATATTTGAACACAGTATAAAACGCTTATAACGAACATGGTTATAACTAATTATGTTTATAAGGCAAATTTTTTGTCGATCTCAATGACTTTGTGTCATTTTTCACAGAAATTGCTTCGTTTGTAGCAAAATGCTTAAAACAAACCTTTTACGGTGGATATTTTTTTAGTCCCGCGTAACTAATGTAGGTTCAATTTCCGAACCAAAATGTCTGGCAGAGAGGAAATTATAATATAATCTTTACGTTCCCTGCCAATTAATAGTCGATAGCAGAGTATTTCAATACCTTTAGGAAATGATGCAAAGTGTATGTTTTGAAATGCTGTAAAAATTTTGCTGTCAGCGTTTGGATAGTCGAGTTACATGCAGTCACAATCACCTCCCATTATCCAATATTACATAATAGTAATCATATTATGTGCAATTACATGAAATTCATAACGTTAATTAGTGGGGGAAACCCCATACGAACTATGGATGCCTATAGTGCTGCTAGTGCATCATGCCATCTTGTGAAGGCCACAGATGTTTTATGTTCGTTAACCCTTAGGACCAGGCTATGATATTTATTAAGCAGCAGTTAATTTCATTTCAATAAATTAATTCGAACGCGTTAATAGACCTACAAACAGGCATGATAAAATCTATCATTTAACCGGGTTAAGACCTCGACACTAATAACGAGACATGTAGGTGAGTAAACAGATGAATGGGCGCAGCGAAACGAATAATAGAAAATATATTTATAATTTATGTGCAGTTTCTATTACATTTTATGGTTGTTCTGGCTTATCTATAAGTAATATTCCTACATGAACATATAGTAGTTAGTTTGCTTAATTAGGCGGTATTTTTAGAACAAACTAACATAAATCATTGTTGACGTAGATTACAAAAGTTTTGAAAATAACATAAAAAATAATGAAAAGCTGTTTCAGTTAAAGCAAAAATGTTAAATATTCAATAGGTCAAGTATTGAGTAATAGAATTGTAGTGTTTTTCACACTTTTATTTGGCATTGTAATTGTAAACAAAATGTAATAAAAATATGAGAGACATACGACTAGATAACATTACATATTATCTGGAAAAATATGAGGGTCATATGCAAAAATAATAAGAAAATTTTAGTAGTATCGCTAGACTTCTATTCAGCATATGAATAGTACAAGATATGCGATCGGAGCAAAATTTTGCGCGTACTACACTTCCGTAACCAGTCAGCTCGGTGTTTTGATTATTATGAATATATTGAAATGGCAACAATATTTCACACGTAAATTCCTTGCCGACTTCCTAGTAGTCATACCTTTTATCAAATAAGAACTACGTATAACATGGATTTGTTAACACTAATTTTATCTATTTTTTTTCTTGTCACTTGATATGAAAGTATGCGATGCAGTATGCAGTATGCGATGAGCTTACTAGCTGTCAAATACTATTCTGACTTTCTGAGCGATCGAATTGATATTGTGGCATTATAGACATTGGCTGAATACAAGCCTTCATATTCTATTGAAATTTTTTATTTATAATATATATTCTAACAAAAAAAAAAAAAGAGAAAACGGTAAAAACCTTAGCACAAGATATTCCCCTCTAAAATGCTGTGTTTCGTGTCTTCTTTTTTTTTTTTTTTTTTTGTTTTTATATTTTTTAATTTTTTTGGTTTACTTTTAGAAGGTCAAGCTAGGTAATATGTAAAAGTAGCTTCAAATTTTGAGCTGATTTTTTTATATTTAGATTTTCCTCCCAAAAAGTCTTAAAACGGCAAGAAATGCGAAAAAGGCACCATCGAAACTAGATACTATGTTCTTCTCATGAGGAAAAAATTTAACGATGCATTGCATGCCTTTGAAAAAATTTCACAGCATTGCCAGCTTTTCTTGTATTGCTTTCCAACACCGAAGAGGCAAACATTCAAACTGTTGCAATGTCATTGTCGGAAACCAACAAAAAATGGTAATTTTTCTCACGAAAAATCATAGTATTGCCTGTAGAAAAATTTGAATTCAAATTCCACGACCATTTATTTAAATGAAATTTCACCGCCAATAGTCATCATAGTACCAACCTTTATGTGGGAACTGTTTGCGTACTTCCATATTTTCTTATCAATAAACGAATGCTAACTGGCCTTTATTCCTTTCTAAAATATTCTATACACATTTTGTTTTTCTTCTTTACAGATGTCTTGAGCAAGTATTCTTTTAGAAATCAAAATTAAAAAGATTTTGTCAATCTTAATTGCTGTAAAGCTTTGATATTCAGTAGAACATGGAATAAATTAAAATGAAAAAACAATAGAAATAAGAAGTAGAATGGACATGAACATCTTAGCACTTCAGTCTTTTTCACTTCTTCTCCATTTCTTTATACCAAGTTAAGATACTATCTCTGAGAAATCAGGTCTTCCCCATCTTTTGCGTCACCCGCACAAAAACTAACGCCTTTAGTTTATTTTGCTACGCTCAATATGCAGCTTACGAGTATATGACTCATGATTCATGCGATGTTGGCACTATCTCGACGTATTTTCCCCATATTCAGATTAGCCCGTTTGTGTCGGTATATTTCAGCAATTTGCGACGAACAAAAATAGTGTAAATGTAGTAAATTTCCCAGAATATTATTGCCGTCGTTAAATGTTTCCACCAGCCACTCACAAAAAATTTCTTCAGTCTAGGCAAATTTACTCTTTTCTGCATGACAACTACAGTAGATGTCACAGTTTGTACATCGGGTGTATATTTGCCCTATACATCGTATCTTATGAATGATTGTGATTTCACCCGTAAAAGACTGGGACGGTATACAACCGGCAGATATTTCGTCGCTTACATTAGCCAATACACTGAGCTAAATTTAAAAAAGCAATTTAGCTTACTTTGAGAAAATATTTATCCTTTACACTACACTCTCACATTTAGCAAACTTTTCAACACCTTAACATAGATTGCATCAAGAATTTTGGTTGTAATAAACTCTTTTGAGAGTTCAGAATATTTTGCATCATTTCTGTTTGTACGACCGCGGTGAAATTCAGTAAAGCTCCTATGTAAAAAGATAGAGTGTCACACAGGCATGTTTTTACTCATTACTTTAGTTGAGTTCATTAATCGGAATATATTGACTAAATGACGATTCCGAAAATTGATTTTTTGAATAACTTTTATCGGTTGCCCAACTACCAAATTAACCGCCGCTCGAAGATAGATAGCTAATTGCATCGGTGCGCGAAACCAAGATCATGTACGTGATAGTAATAGATAACAGATGTTGGGTTGACAAGAAGATAATTTTGGGTTTTTCACACAGATCGTACTTTTGTTGTTTTTGAAATATCGTACTTTAGCGTAGCCGATTAAATTATCGGATATTTTATATCATTACATATGTAGATGACATTGCATGGAAGTCTTTGCTTCTCTAAATAGGTGTTAAGAATCAATTCCAGGGTAATACTTAGAGAGACGATTATCTTACCCGGAATTTGCAGAATCGTTGAATTTTCCTTAAACATTAGCTCTAATATTACTAGAACAAGGGTAAAGTTATTTCTCAGAATTTTTTTATATTAATACAATCTTCCGGTTAGACATTATAAAAGAACAACAGATTTATTCTAAATCAAACAATTTTTATAAAAAGTATCAAACGCTTAGTGCGTGTTAAATTATTCTAAGTTTAGGAAAGTTGAGCAGAAGATATGAACCTTATGATTTATGATTTATCTTATGTAATTCAAATATAGAAATCACCACAAAGGGCCTTCTTTTTTTTTAATATATTTTCCAAGCATAATAAAGCAATACAAAGAGCCAAAATGTAGATTATCGTCGCCTATAAAATAAAAATTACAAGTAAAGATTGAATATCAGTAAATTCACCTACTTTTATGAAAGGTAGGGCCATGTAATGCATCTTCATTCTCAGGCCTAGCTTTACCAAATATTCGAAGTGTGCCAAATTTTAATAAACTCGGTGCAAGTGAAAGAACCTAAGTATATGAACCTAAGAATATATGGGTCAAAATGATCATTTGTAATAAAACGGGCGTGGTTACTCGGCCGATTTTCATTCAACTTTTTTAAAAGCCTCAAAGTAATATAATGACAAATAAAAAAAAACTAAAAAAGATTTGCCAACAATGAAGAGGTGGAGATATTTTAAGCAGGTTAAGCTATTGAATATTGCTGGAAAAATTGTATTGAACTAAAAGAAGATTATGTTGAAAAATAAAGAAAAATTTTAACAAATTTTCTGTGTCTTCTTTGTTAGGCCGTCCCCAAAGTAATAAAGTAATATAATGAAAAAATTAAAAACCATCTGTTACAAATAACGGAGGAAAGATGGAATATCGGAAAATTATCAAATTTGTGAGGAAGGTACCAAATGAGAGTAGCTATGTGATCCATTGTAGTTATCAATTATACCAAACGCTTGATTTATGCAAAATTTAAATTAATTCAGTGTAACTGAATAAAAATTGAAGCTGCTATTGTATGGGAAATACCAAATTTTCGGAAATTATGCGTTACAGCATCCAGATATGAAATTCAATAAATTGGTCAATTTGAACGGAAGGTACCAAAAGGGTCAGGTCTATACGGCTGATGGGCTATACCCTGCTATAATCTGAAAAATATAAAAAATATGTTTAAAAATTTATAAATATGTCCCTGCTAATAGCTGCCTGTAATTGCCACATAGCAGTTTTAGACCAACTAACAAAATAATAACTTTGAAATTCCCGCTTTCAACATAGGTAATACGGAGTCGTGTGTCTTTCAAAATTGACCATCCCAACAAAGAAGAGCATCCAAAGATGCTAAAAATAATTCGCAACTCACATTTCAGGACAAATAAAATAGTAATAAAAATTTGGATAATTACGATGAAATTAACGTTGCATAATCATAGGATGGATGCAGTTATTTTTGACTTAATTTCAGAGCATTTGTACCAGTTCTCATAAACTACTGAAAAACCCGATGATTTTCGAAGAAGAAGATGAAACAAATTTCAAAACGTCTTTGAATTTTTGTAAAATGTACGTTTCTAAAAAACAGGGCTTACTATGTGGAAAACATGCTCATATAGCATTCGAAGAAGATGTGAAAATGCTATTCTTGTGGAACGACTTTTACCTTTTTTTTGGCAAGATATAAACCTGCATTCAAAATTTATTTTTATTTCTTTCTCTCAGAAACTTCGATTGTTAATGCGGATTTTGATGTTAAGCCTTCCAAGCCTTACCTCTTGCCGCTGATATTCCACATGCTTTCGATTACCCCAACAATCTTTTTCCTTAGGGAAAGACCAATAAATACCCAATTCACTAATTCATTTTCAATTTTGTACATAAAAAAAAAATAATTACAACATTGTGGTTCAAAAATGTTTCTCATAATCTTGATAGGAAAGTCAAAGTATTCCGCTTATAAATTATTTATAATTTACACCTCGTAACCCTTTACATCTTAACAATCTGCCGACCTAATGGTTACGTCAAATACTCATACCTACTTAATTAATTAATATGAACGTGCGCCTAGATAATAAAACTTGACCAAAATGCTAATATACTTTACCCAGAGCTGTCAAAATACTCCTCACTCACATAAATAATAGATATTTTTTCGTTGATAAATGGCAGACAATTTCAAATAATAGCACATAACAACACGTATAAACCAAATTCCTTCACAGTTGTGGAGATCACACTTCCGTCATTTCTTCAGATCGAAAGAAACCAAAAATAGAAAGAAAAAAATAACCAGATTTACCAGCATTTAATGAAAAATCCATTGTATAATTGGAAGGCCCACCAAACATGCAATTGCCACCGCCGCCACGGTCTAATGAACCCCATCCAAAGATGTAGTAGTAGATTACATAGATCATAGATATTCACCACCAAAACGATCTGAATTTATATCCAACAAGTTTCACTTGTACGAGTACTTACTTGTATGCTCAATGTATGTAGATATCTTTCAGTTTGTAAACTTCATATGCTGCTGCGGCTTATGTTTTATTAAGATAAAGGCCATATTAATAATTTTATTTCTTCACTTTTATATCTTTTTAAATTAGATGTTAACAAAATATACTTTCGTATGAATGTTTTTAACAACAAAAGTGAAATTTAATTTCTATTTCTAATTACAGAAGAAATTTTAAAAGTGCTGATCTGACTAGGTGAAATATTATAATAACCAAAGTGATAGGTTAAACAAATAAAAATTAAACATTTTGCGAAAAAGTATATTTAAAATTAACGCTGGCAAATCCCTTTTTCACCGCAAAAATCACAATTATGGATATTGAAATCTGAGGATGGTATTATGTAAACCAGGTATTTATACAGATGAGTAGTCGGTGTAGCGTCTGTCAGCAAATAAAAATGAATTTTGATGTACTACTTTAGAAGCCCCTTTGCACAGTGGTTGAAAACGGACACTGTTAGTGATACTTCTCATTTGACTTTTTCCTCTAATGCGTTGTAGTTCATTGTTAGGATCACAAGAATTTATACATATGAAAATGTTACTGCAGTCCACCTTTAGAAGTTACAGAGGAAAGTTTGAATTTCGGGAGATTTGTCAATTTGTACGGGAAGTAATAGGACATGATAGTTTTCAGTCTTAGGCTTAAGTGCAATTAAATGAACAGTGTAAACATTTAAATAAATGCATTAAATCGGCCATTTGTGTGGAAGGAACTGAAGGTGAACACAGGTAATTAAATATCCTATTTTCCCAAATAATGGCATACATCATAAATTCTAAACAATACCAAAATGTAGTCAACAAGGTTTTGGAGTGGAGCAACCAAATATCTTTCATAGGGTAATTAGGTGGGCTGAAATCGAATCTGTAATTGGTTTTTCTCTATCACGTCAGGTTTTCGAGATACAAAAAAATTTTGTTATTCGTTTTTTTTTTTATAAAAAAAATCATTAGTTTATTTAAAAATCAATGAAAGGTGAACGGCGTTATTTAAACGTCGTTTGTGTTTTGTTGGTTTGGTTTTACGCATTAGAGTCCAACAATAGTCTCCCAGCATGCTTTTGTCTCAAATTCCTTGATAATTTCTTTCAATTTTCATTAAATCTTGGTGAGCACGCTTCCCTTGTTCGTCGCTCACCGCATCTAGGTTTTGTGGAAAAAAAAAATCTAAATGCGAATGAAGAAAATGCATTTTGAGTGACATTCGTGCACCTAATTCGTGATAATTTTTCAATAATTCAGCAACAATTTGTCTGTAGTTTTCACTCTTATTGTTTCCAAGATGCTCTTGAAAGATTTCCAGACTGTGTATTCTTTCTCTAATAAACATTATGAAAAATTGCCATCATTCAATAGCTTCCTGATCTGAGGGCCAACAAATATGCCTTCTTTGATTTTATCATAGAAATTTTAGGAAAAACCGCTAACAAATATTTAAATGCTACACTATCTTTGCCCAGAGCCTTGACAAAGTCCTTAAAAAGACCCAATTTTATATGCAGCGGCGAAGAAGAACGTCATTTGGATCAATTAATGGTTTATTTAAAATGTTTAAATGTAGCACCGGGAATGACCGGTAATGGATCATTTGGTGGACTTTGAACTGGTTCGGAAACCGATGGAACATTCGCGTAAGAAATATTTTTTCAAATTCATATTGAGTACAGCAACTAGTTTGGTGATCACTTGACTCTCTCCAAAGTACTGCAGTTGAAAAATCGAAATAGATCGTCTTGCCATTTGAACACTTATATAAACTTGTAACTATTGCAAATTTCTGACAGCAAAACCAGAATAATGTAAATATGCATATTTTAATGATTCTGTTATTGCATATTCTTTTTTCCAACCAAATTTTCACACACAAAGCAAAAATAGCTTGAATCAGTAACACACGATTTCCCTGTCATGCTTGAGCGCTACTGTTATGAAAATTTAGAATCAATGTGAACTTTAGGATCAATGTGTCAAATTATTAATTGTGAAATTGTAGTGTCAGTTTTGACTGTTTTACAGTATTGCCAGCATGCGACAAAAAATCAACAAGACATGATAGTCCAATTTGTATGCCAGATTCGAATCAGCGCACCCAGATTAATTAAGAAACATGCTCCGTTTCTGCAGTCAATTTTGTTTTCCAAACTTGTAGACCAGTGTTACTGAATTACAGAGATTGAATGCAGAATAATCGGTCAATACACGTGTTGAATGCAATAATGATGGGTCAATGGGGCCCATTTTTAATCTAGCAAAACATAGAACTGTCCGCAGTTTCTTTTAAAAGCTTCCTAAATATTTTCGACTGTTATCGCGTCTACCAGCCAACCTGCCTGCCATCCAGGCAGACGGAAACAGCACACTTGATTTAAAAAGTCCTGAAACATGTTAGATCAAAAACCATATGGTGATTTAAAAGTTTACATTTTTTGCTGTACAAAATGATATATACCGTCATTTCATTCGAAAAAAGTATAAACATTTATTAATATTTATGAACGGACAATGAATTTATTCATTTTCATTATATTAACGAACATTTTCAATAACAGTATGTACACTTTTTTCCGTGTAGAAGATATGGCGAAATGCTTCAATGAAATTCCACTTTCATGAATATTTTTAAGTGTTAAAGTTTAAAAAAAAATAACATATTTTTAGAAACTTTATTTTCATAAAAATTTCATTTCTTTTTTTCAGTATCACTGGAAGCTTGCAAAAATGCGGTAAGTGACTAAAAAGGATTTAAAATATAAAAATTTCACATATATTTTTCTTTATGTACATGATCAAAAGAGCTAAATGGAATTGAACATTTCATGGACTTTAAAATAATCAGGGACCTTTGTGAAAGTTAAATTTCGTTTCGGGTTGGACATTGTAAACTTATTTAAAGTGTCGGTTTTAAAAGAAATTTTAATCAAATGTATATACAAGAAGACAATTATTTTAATCTTTATATATATATATTTTTTTTATATATTTATATATATATATATTATATTTTATATATATGTATATATATAATCTTCTCCTTTTCTAATAACTTCTTCCCGCCTCTAAACTAAACTAACTAAAGAGCTCCCAGTCTCTAGTTCCTCTCTCCAATAAAGCTCGCTTGGTTTTTCTGAAAAACGAACGTTCAAGTCGATTTTTCACTTCCTTGTCGTTATGTTATTCAAATCCTCCAAGTGGTTGCTCAGACTGCGAAATAGGTGATGGTCGGACGGGGTAAGGTCTGGGGAGTACAGTGGGTGGGGTAAAACTTCCCACCCAAGCTCTGACAGTTTCTGACGAGTCCTCAAGGCAGTATGAGGCTTCGGTGAGAGAGTGAGGTAGCCACTCATCGAGGTTGCTCACAAATCCGAGCTCTTTAATCCGGGATCGGGAACGGTATAGACATATTTTTTTGATTATTTCAGCTATTTACCTAACTACTACACGGGGATTAACAATAATTAATTCTCTCACCTCCTCGGAAACAATTTCTTTTGGTCGTTCTGGTCTGGTAGCATCCGTTCCGAAGAAGTCGCTCGTAGAAAATCTTTTAAACCATTTCTGACAAGTTCTTTCATTTGGTCTGTCTTCTTCATAAACAGACTTTATTTTTCGGCTAGCTTCAGCAGCCGTTTTTCCTCTTCGTAAATAATACAGCATAATATGCCCAAAATGCTCTTTTTCCCTCATTTTTTTTTCACTTTTTAAAACATTTTTTTAAACGCTAGGACGGGAGCACATGTAAACAGCTTAGAGAAGGGGTAGGAGGAAGTTTTGATAGTGTTTGAAGGAACTCTACGTCATGAGAAGTAACGTGTGGTGAACTAACGAATTAATTGAACGAACTTTCCGAACAACCCAATACATCAGAAATTTGTTTATGATTCATACTCGAAACAACAATTCACTTCGCACATTGATCCATTTTTTACCGGAAATGAAATTAGAAACCTACCTTGACTCTGTTTTTTTCTCGAAAAATAATAAAATAGATATTTCGATACTAGAACATGAAACGAAAATATAGTTCTATGCAGTTTTGTTTCTTAGTCTGAATCAGAATTGAAACCAGATGAAGTTTCGTTTCGGCAGGGAAAAATGTTACTTAGTTTTTTTCTTTTTGAACTGAATATCTTTAAGTGAAATACAAATAAAAGGTTTTATAAACTAAATCACAATTGTTTCTAACTTCGTTTCGGGTGCAAGAATGAAAATTAAATATGTTTGTAATTTCACTGAAAGAGAAACAGAAACAAAATTCTGTACAAATTTTTAATTCGGTTGTGGGTTTCAGAATAAAAATTTTGTATATTTTTGATTTAGATTTCAGAGACTGAATCAAATGAAAGATATTTCCGAACTTAATTTCGTTTCTGGGCGCCTCTGTGATATCGATCATATAAGAAATAGCTGACGAAGTCGTAAAATAGTGTGTGTCACAAATATGGAGAAATGTAGTATTTTACATAGTTACTGTATGTTTGTATGTTACTGTTACATTTTAACTGTCCTAATCCCGTGTTGCAACATGCTGCACTTTATCTCAGAGGTTTAAATATGACATCGATCTGTATAAACTGGAATATTTTAACAAACTTTTATCACATCAATCCACATACATCAATTAAACGCCAAAAGCGACTTATTTTCTGGAAAAAGTAGTGTCTTGCCAGAGTGTAACATTTTAAAAACATATGCAGCAAGATGGATTTCATACCTTAAATCTTTGCACGCCGATTAACATTGATATCAATACTAACTTAAACCAAAAAAAAAAAAAACAAATTACGCAAATTCAGTATACAAGGCATCACCTAATATATTATAGGGTATATAATGCAAAAATTGTACTACTCTGCAAATCCTTCACTTTCGCGGTTAAAGAGAATGTCAAAGGAAATTTATAATATTTCGAATAAAGCGCAGGAAATACGCTGTACTCTGTTCATGCCAAGTTTATTTTTAGTTTTAATTTTTAAGGATTTTTACAGAACTGCATTAAGGCTTTCAGTATCTGGATTTATGGTAGGTTCCCAATAATAACTTAAATTGTAAACATGCTATGAAACCCACTTCAGCAGACTTTCCATGAAGTTTGCTTCCCATTACGAATGGGAAGTGAAATGAGGTTGATTACCAATATGCTAATTCGAGCGAACCTTTCAAGCTATACCTTTTCCCGCGGGTTATATGGTATAATTTACATTTATACAAAATCAACAGTGTGGTGATACCGATTTTGTGGTTCTCGAGCCGAAAGTTTATTTGCCAAATCTCAAGGGTCTAAACAGAGTGGCAACATCATATTTTCCAAGTTTCATCCGACAGAGTAGCCAAAAATTCATATTCCAAACTGTATCTTCAACCACTTGTCCATTGTGGTGATAGCTTTAATGTTCCATTTCCTCCGGTTTGATCCAGAAGCAATTTCGATTTCGAAAAATCTCAGATTGATGATTTTAGTTTTAGTCATTTCGAACTAGGTATGGGACTTTTTAATTTCATTTTCGCCCATTTGAACACTTTCCAATTTCAATTTCTATTTATTTAGGACCTATTTAATCTCCCAAAACTTCGATTTTCTGAAGGTAAAAAAACAAATTTCATATTTTCAGCATAAATGGGGTATCTGATAAAAGTTTTGATTTTGTTCCTCTTTCATCTACTTGAATGCTGAGAATTTAGGTTGGTGATCGCTCCCTCACTTGAAAATTTTATTAGAAATATGAACTGGAAGTATGAGGAATATCTATTTAGA
>JAHXMU010000008.1:2606419-2628680 GCA_019455685.1 Philornis downsi
TTTTTTTTTTTTAATGTTGCTTGTTATTTACCTGTAACTTGAGGGCACGGTAATATTAATCACGTTATAAAAGACTTCCAGAAGAGTAAAAAGTTTTAAACAAATATTGGGATAATAAATTTTGGAAACGATACGATTCAATTCTTTATTGCTACAATTCTGAACATTTTTCGATTAAAAATTTTTAGCATGACTGCCGTTATTGCATACTAAAAAGGAATTAAAATATATATTATGTGATAGCCCCAAAATGTAACACCCAGAAGGAAACATCTTAAGTACTAAGTAGTTTTTGACAAAATAGCTGTCTGGTTTGCTACCTAGTAAATATGTCGTTTTTATTTGCCCACCCATCTTCTGATTCCTCCCATAAAAATTGACCGATTTTCTGAAATTTCATTTAGGCTGTAACTCCTTAATCGTGAACTACAGCTTCCTGAATGCCTGTTCATTATTTTTCTACTGGCTATATTCATATATTCTCACGTTCATATCTTTTACCTAACTACTCCAATTTTAGTCAAATTTTTTACACTTTTAAGTTGTCTAATGTAATGCCAGAGAACAAAGCTAGACCGCTTTGCCACGCCTTTTCTGGTACCTCCCATACAAATTGTCCGATTTTCCGAAAATCAATGTTTCCCCTGTGATTCCTAATTCGTTTGTTCATTGTATTGCCTTAAAACACAAACGGCCACCCATACAAACGATGTATTTATCAGGTCCATTCGGAAACATATCAGACCAATTGGAAAATTTAGCGAAATATAATTTCCCCCGAAATCGCTAACCAGTAGACTGCAGTAACTTATATTTCTATCAATAGAATTTAATATAATGCTGGGTAAATAGTGAAAAATAAATTGATCGAACACACCGTTTCTGTTACCTCCCATATATTCATTGTACTACTAAATGCCGACTGTGCTTTAATTCAGACGGCATGTTAATATTATAAGAACGTAACGATTCACCACGTCCCTTCTGGCGGTCATCACATTTTTGCATTAGTGCAAAGAGAAGTTGGGTGAACGTATGCGCAAGTTAGTGTACATGACTGAAATTTCTGTTCCAGTCCTTTCATCAAACACATTTTCTCATTATTCTTGTCGTAAATTTTTAGAAAACTCTGCCACTCAGTGTACGTAGTATAGACTATCGTATGTAGTGCTCGCCTTAACGTCTACTTACTTCCATTTTGATTTGTCAATACCCAATTTCGACTCAAGTACACGACATTGACGGAGTCCGATACACAGGCACTGGGTAAACAAATTATAATGCAGACTGCCACAAGAACAAAACTGTAAATTTTGTTTGACACCAATTTAATAAATAATTCGAGCATTTTATTTTCAAGCTCATATAAAACCGATTACACAATTATCGTAATTATTTATGCTTTAAACACAACGGACAATTAGTAATTCGATTCGGCCGTCCTCACATCGCACTCACTGTGGTAGTTTTAATATTTACATTCCCGAAATTCTCTATATTATTTTCAGTGATATCATTATTCCGTAGCTATAAAATTCAACGTTATCACTATGGCTGACGAATAACAACTGATCATCTACATGGACGTAAAATTTCTCTGTTGTTAACTTTTGTGACAGATTAAGAGAATTTTTGTATTTGCGAAAATACGATAGTTTTATATGTTATATTAAGTGATATGAAAACAATGGCAACTTTTACTTCACAACAGCATAGTCTGTTTAAGAGAGTAGAAAACAATTGCAAAATAAGTGAGATAGTGGGTGAATACTTGGGCAAATACCAAATAATACTGCTCATTGTAGCGATTTCATATCAAACATGGCGTAGTTTTAAAACGCAATTTCAAGTTTGACTAAAATTCGATGCCTTTAGATTTTTTAATTAAAAGTCAAAATCAGTTATAAGCAAGTTCAGGCACTTCTTTTAAAAATATTTTTTTATATTATTATACTATATTAAAAGAAAAAAAAACTTTATTATATGTACTATATTAAGTTTGTTATTCAATTTGTAACAATTAAGATATTCATCTGAAACACTATAAAGCGTAATAATCTACGTCGATTTATGGCCGAACCGCTTAGACTGTAATCTGAAATACAGAAGGTGGGATTGGAGTTATTTCAAATTTTTCTGTATTTTCCAAGAATTTTACTAACTATTCGTTAATAAGATTAGTGCCCTGATACTAGGACGATATTAACAAAGCATCATAATTGTAGCCCTTACTATTGAAAAACTTTTATTGGAAAAATGGGTTAAATTGATTAATTATACTTTAGAACAACGGCAATTTCGAAATACTCAGTTAATGTAATTTTCTATACATAAATTGCAGGATGGCAAAATCGGCACAATGGAAGAAACTTGACTTACAAATGCAATGTCTACTGTTAGCATTTTCAAATTTTTTTTTCAAAAATGTTGCTATTTATCCATTAATTTAAAGCATTGTTGTTATTAGTCAACATATGAAAGTTGTTAAAAACTTAGCAAAGTCGATGTGTTACGTATAAGAATAGGGTATTTGAGACGCGAGCAATTTCCAAACCGAACGTAAACCCCGGCGATATTATTAGTAATTGGAGCTCACAGCCAATTATATTTCAGCCATGATCCATACTCCCTAATAGTACGAATTTTGAAATTGCTTTTTATTCCCAGTCAGGACATCGTTTTAGGTTGTTTTTCTAGTCGGTGATACTGTTTTCCCCTTTATTTCCTGCATAACCCGGTGAAGGTACAAATTCCCAATAATCTCAATTTCATTGTGCGCATTCGATGGTAAACAACTGTAAAACTCCAATTTCTAATAACTAATCGACCATAACTAATTGACCTGACATACAGATGGTGCCATACAGATGTTTTAAGTTGCAAGGTGCCATGTTGCTTGACAATGTTATTTGAGCCATCAAATGTAAACATGGTAAAAATTGGTCACCGTTATATGATTCAATATTTCCATTTAAAAGATCTCAGTCTAACTAATATCATTCGTTTACGGCTGTAAAATATTGGATAGCAGAATTTAAACGAGGCCGTACGGGTTGCCAGGACGAACATGGTAGTGGTCGACCAATTCCCAAAATGGTATTAGATGATAGTCGGTTGAAGGTGCTATCTGAAACGAGATGCACTTGCTTTCAAAGAGCAAAAACAACGTCGTAAAGATATTTCAGTAGAGTGTTTGGCGATGTTTCACCGCAATAAATGGATGAGGCATGGACCCACCACTTCCCACCTTATTAATTGTCTTCAGAAAGGAAGAACAATCAACGGCGAATATTATGTTAATTTATTGCATCGTTTAGGTGATGAAGTTATGGGAAAAGGTCGTATTTGGTGAAAAAGAGAGTGTTATTTCATCAAGACAATGCTATAGTTCACACATCCACTATTAAAATGGCCATAATCAATGAATTAATGTTCGAGTTGCTTCATCACGCATCTTATTCGCCAGATTTAACTCCCTCGGACTATTTTCTATTTCCAGACTTGAAAAAAGGGTCAATGGAAAAAGATTTGCCTACAACGAAGAGGTGAAGTCTGCGGTTGATGGTTATTTTAAGGAATTTGACAATTCTTATTATGAACAGGGTATTGCAGCTATTGAATATCGCTGGAAAGAGTGTATTGAGCCAAAAGGGGATTCGGGACCGCCCTCATACATTGACTTACTTTACATTCTTAAAAAAGTCCACGGTTGTTTTACGTGAGTTTTGCCGTGAGGGCCTTACCTCCGCTATGCGACACACTGGGCATATTACAATGCGATTGCCAACGCCCCCCTGGGATAGCCAAGTAAACTTGGACTATCTAGGAAAAGGGGCTGAAAATTTTGGTACTACCGCAATCCTTTCTTCCAGCCAGAAGATACCAGCCAATATTCCGTCCACGCAGATAAAACAATTTGCAGCCCTAATTTAAAGATATTTGATTCAGCCGCTTGTTCCAGCATATGGCAAATGGTGTATTAAAAAACTCCTTATTAATGCGCGCCTTTGCATTAATTATTTTATTGATTTAATTTTATCGATTTCAGCTTTAGCGATTTTTTTTTTGCTGCCTTTTTCACTGATTTGTCTTCTAAAGTTGCTCATTTCGAAAAGTTGATTAGACCAGGCATCGGTGCCAATGGTACCAATGGCGCGATTACTTTGTAAGAATATTGGAAACCAAAGTGGGAATGATGACCCAGGGTTTCGTGTCAAAACAATAAAAAAATTGGCCTAACTAGGCCAACTAGGTTTATTCACATAATTTAAATAATTGCAACTTTAAGTAATTCACAAAATCAGCCAAGGTTGATTTTTGGAATTCTCATAACGGGACAATAAAAATTTTCAATATTGTGCACAAAATAATTGTACGATTTGTGTACTTACTAATGACAATCTTCTTTTAACCCCGTTTAATTCTCTTTTGTGTTGGCAGCACTCTTCAATTGCCGGCATTTGTGTTGCTGCTTCGTTTAAGGAGAGCGTAGTTCTCTTTGTTGTTCATTGTTTTTTCTGAAAATTGTTTGAAAACATTTTTTCTTTTCACGCTCTTAAAACGTATAACAAATAATATTTATGTAAAATAAATCCAGTGGCGTTTTTAATTGGTTTGTAGTAGGTTGAGCACTTACTGGAACAAAAATTGTCATACGGGCACAATAATTAGTAATAATAAAACCTCTTCTCTGGGTTCGATAAGGTTTGTGAATTTTATCACGTGTTTTGATACCTGACAATTTTACACACCGAAATCGCGTTCGCTTTCATGATTTTGGTTGAGGGACGCTAAAATTATGCTGCTTTAATGAACAAAAATGAAAAATCTTTCAAATTTGTTGCTTGATTTAATATTTACAACACGACGACTTCATATTTATGACGCATACATTTTAAGAAATTATTATTAAGTCCATCATTTAAAAAAAGAACAAAGCGTTGATGATTTAAATTTGAAGAAAAAACAAACCAGTGAATTCTCCCACGTCATTAGCAACCAAAGATAAATTTGGAGAACTTTTAGTTAGATGAACTGATTGGCATATACATACCTTCACCTAACGTCATTTTGCCTGGGTGCAAACGTGTGAGGGATGCCAGTAGTGGCATGATACTTTGCAAGTTTTTACAACAAAAATGTCGTCGGAATTAAAGTTCAATAAAAGAAACTAAACTATGACCTTCTGAAGCTCTCTGCTTAAAAACTATAGCTGGATCATTGATTTTTGCTAAATTGACCAATTTACTAAAAATATGAATGAATGAAATTCCAATGAAAGATATGAACCTAGGAATATGTGGGCCGCAGGTATCCAGTCAACATCCTTTTCAAATATTTCTGAGTGTTATCATGTACTTTAATTGGTTGAAATTCAGGCAACTGCTCACCAGGAATTAAGGATTGCAATGGATCGGAATGTCGTCAATTCGTTTAATTTATATGGTAGGTACCCATTTTCATTCTCAGAATTTAGATCACCAAACGCATTTTGCTAAATTCATCACAAATGCTTAAAAGATATGAGCTAAGAATATATGGGTTGTAAGGCTGGTTACTTCATAAACTTTTCTCAAAATCTATCAAGCTATATTAATCAATACAATGGAGCAAAATTTTAGTCTTTAGCAATATATTAGTCAGAAAGTAAAGAAGAAAGATCGAATTTCGGAGAATCGGCCAGTTCGTGGGGGAGGAGTCCGCTGTCTCTCTAGGACATCACTTTGGCTGACGCTTAATTTCGCTAAATGTAGTGCAACCAATTAAAAAATATGCACCTTAAGGTTAAACCGATTATTTGTATGGCATGTACTAGTAGAGACGTGGTTAATTTTTTCAATATTTTTTCAAACTCTTTCGGTCATTAAACACCAACCAATACAAAATCAAGCCAAGTTACTGCCGTCCATGATTTAGGAGTTTTAGGAGAAAAAATTAATTCCGGGAAATCATTTAATTTGTGTGGGAGGTACCAACAGAACTTATTAGGCTGTACTAAGTTTTAAAAAATTTTAATTATCGTATCTACCAGTCAGAAGGCAGGCATCGCTCAGTCGACTTAAAAAATCATAAAGAATGTTTGGTCAAAAGACAATTACTACTTTAAACGCGAACTTCTAGGCGTTACATTTTTGCACACATCTAGTGAAATATACCTTCTTGACTTTAGATTTTTTTTTATTTGTACTATCAGCTTTACAATTTTAAAATTAGTTTTAAGATTTACATAGCTTGAGTATCTACTAAAAGTATTGCAACAATTGATGTCTTATTTTGTTAGGTTATATGTCGTTAATTAATTATATCACATTTTTAGGCAAAAAAGATAGTAAAAAGACCTATTCTAAGTGTAAAGAAATAATGTAATGAGCAGCTTCTGTCATCTTCATACCGAAGATTTGGAAGATGGACATATCTATAAATTTCTTATTAAATCATAATTGGAGTATCTGTTTCGATCTTCAAAGCTTTTATTTAGATTATATGCCAACTTATTAAAAAAGTCTTCGCTGTATTTTCTATGCAGCTGGAATGTAGAGTATCATATTGATAAATTGTAAATAATTTTGAGATTTTTGTTTTGGATTATTTGAAGTTTTTTCCGGTATGTTTTGGCAGCTTTCATATACCAGACTTGGCACCCGTATGTCATAATTGGTCTTATACACATTTTGTATAATAGTATTTTGTTTTTGACGTTCAGCTTTGATTTCCTGTTTAGCAGAGGATAAAGTGCTCTTCCGCATCGTATAGCTTTTTCGCATGTTTTGAAGATGTGTTCCTTAAAAGTCAATTTTTTTATCAAGTATTATACCCAGGTATTTGATACTGTTTTTAAGTGGAATTTCTGTCCCTTTTATGTTAAGATTTATAGTCGGATTTCTCTTTGTCGATTTATTAAAAGGGAAAATGATAGCTTGTGTTTTGCCCTCATTAATTTTTATTTTCCATTTTGAGAAATACTTATCTGCATGTATGAGGGACTTTTTCATTTTTTTGATTACTGCATTTGATAGCTTTCCACTTGTTATAATAGCAGTATCATCAGCGTATAGTGCCGTGTTGTTGTCTTTCATGCCTTTGAAATCTGATGTAAACAAGGAGTATAATGTATAATATGTATAATGACTTTAGATGAAAGTATACAAATATTGGAAAATTTTCCCATCTCGAGGTGAGATGTTTTTTAAAACCCCCGCAGACTTGTTTTCAATATAACTATAAATGTTAACTATTTTTCTTTAGTGCGTTGTAAAACTTTTAACATTAAATATGTTCAATATAAAAAATGTAATTCGTTCCTTAACTATTTACATATAACTATGTAACGACTGCATCCTATTCTCTTAACTGTATCATATATTTGTCTAACTCATATGTTAAAAATTATGGTGCCCGACTCTGTTTCATAAGATACGAGTATACAACAGTAGTCAACCTAAAGCAACAAAAAAAATTGTTATTAGTATAGTGCAACATGATGCATAGAGCATCAGCAACTATAGTTATTTTCCAGTCACTGAACTTCAAACGATCCACTTTAGATGAATAACAATGAATAGCGGCTATGATGAGTTTCTCTCGCTTCGAGTGCACGAGTATATGCACAGACTATTGCAATGAATACAAAGTCCAAGTGGTCTTTGATGAAATGCTTCATAACCTTGTTAATGAACTTTTAATTGAGCTATACAAATTAAATTACAAATGGGAAATAGGAACTAAAATTTTTTATACATAAAACACATACAAAAGCTGACAAAATTTTAAATACTATTTGATATATATTTTATTATTAACTTTGTTACACAACATTAAAGACCGCACGTGTTCGGATGCAAAGTACAACTACAGACGCCAACTATCGCCCAACTTCACTTAGGGCATTATTTATGGGCAGCGATGTTACTGCCTCTGAAGCTGATGGAGTCGCTGGAGTCGGTATCGTAGATGTTTTCAGTTCCGTCTGTTTGAAACTAGTGTCTTTTGTACCACTTACTAGTAGCTGATTGGCTGTGAATATTTTTACATTTTCCTTGTTCAGTGTTATGCAGCTTCCATCTTTTGAATCGAGCTCAAGGTGGACCACTGTAATGGGCTCTGCGAGAACGAATCCGTTTTCAGAAAGTGTATACTTATCCACATTGTCATGGTAGATCTCTATGTAGACAAATAGGGCAGGCTTTTGGACCGTCAAGGTGATGCTGTAGTACGTGTGTTCATTTTTGTCAAAACAAAAATGCGAATTCAAATCAATCTGAAACAATTGAAAGAAGATTAAGTAGTTTACACAGAACCAACAATCGTAACAATCTTTACTTCTAGCAGGGGATCTGCCATTCCAACAGATTGGTATAACTTTCCGGGAAACAAATGGGTGCTTGCGAGAATAGTATTGTTTTGAGTCAATACAAATTTCATAAAGCAGTTATTGCGTGTGAAAATCGAATTGAATATCGCCGCCATATATATATATTTGGTGTATATGCCATTGGAAGGCTGCAATTGCAAAATATATATTTAATCTTATTGGCACTAATGCAATCAGTAAGATATAATCTACCACTGATATTTCATATTGCAGAGATTTACGATAATACAATTCCGACCACAAGTATGCATACACAGTTAAATTATACTTTTGTGGTTCCTCTATATCATCCACAAATTCCTCCTTGGTAACGGTGACATTGATGCGAGCATTTTTGGCATCGAGTAGAGCTATAACTGAAGTGGGAGCCATAAATTGTTTAGACCAATACCAAACAACCTGAAATGAATAAGAAGTGAAAAAACGAAAATAAAAAGCCACACTGAGGAACAAATTAGTGCTTTTCAGGATCAAACCATATGAATTGCCCAGCCTTTGTGCTCGCGAATCTGATTTCTGTTTCCAATTCAAGATAGATCATCACATTTTTTATACTTTTTCGTATAGAAACAAGCATTATGTCAATTGCGATATACAATTAAATCCAATTTTGAGCAGTGAACCAAAGCAACTCAACAACAAAACCGCGAATGCTGATGTCCTGTGGAACTATTTAAGATCAGAGGCGATTGGCTCAACTCAATAAATGCATGGTTGCGATGATTAGAACCTAAGCATATTATGTCCTATGTATACACCGAATATCGGGATGTTAGTTTTTTATGAAAGACTACAATCTGTTATATATGTAGTGCTAGACCTGATAAATATACAATGGACCGTTTATACAAAAAACCCGGAGAAAACCCAAGAAAGAGAGATCGACGTGTATCACATTTTCGCTGTCTATTAAGCTACGTTTGACAGTCCAAACATAACGAAATTTGTGCGAAACCAAGACCGAGTTTAATTTTGTTGCGAAGCCCATACGGCTTTATATGATGACACTGGCCGAGAAGAAGTCTTTAGTAAAAGCAGGGAGCAATATTTTAATTTTAAACAGGGCGATCGATGTCTTATCTTGCGACCTCTTCAAATTGGTTTGCAATTGCACTATATACGACTGGTGTAATTGTTAATAAAAGCCACACGTTACTTGCCTGTGCTGATAAAGGCATCATTGGCCAAAAACTACGAAATGAAACTGCAGCCTTCTCAAGCAGCGAAAAGGAGTGTGTAGTTTTGGATGCTGTGGGAATGTTGATAACCACATCTTTGCAGCAAAAGATGTTTTATCTACCTCAGATTCGCTGCGGATGAAAATTCTGTGTTAGGGTTCAAGCCGTCGAATCTGTTCTGGTAGTCTTCAGGAGAAAATTTATCTAAGAAATATGTGGATCCACCATCATTTAGCCTCATACGATGTGGTCAAGACGTGTGGGTGGACCATAAACGCTACAGCATGGAAAGTTTTAACCAATCAACATAATGGGCGACCCAGAAAAAACTCCGCTTGAAGGACCAAGCATTTGAGACCTTATCGAATATTCGTATAAGAAATTAGAGAGGTGGCATGGAAAACTTCTGTACAAAATAGATGCAAAGTTTTATTCTAATCGCCATTTGAATGGGTAAATACATATGTAATAATAATGACAAGGGAGTAAGTAGTCTTTTCACACCTTCAGGCTCACCTCATACAACTGTCTTTAAGAACTAAAAAATAATGTAATACAATAGGGAACTTTACAAAAATCTCATTTTGAAATTAATTTAGAATCGCTGTGCCCGGTTCATCTAAAATTTTGTCCGTCGTAATAATTGATTGAGATTTTCGCAAACAAATTGCCCCACCCTTCTGATATCCTCCCAACAAACAATTTAAGCGCCGTTTGTCACAATTTTCGAAAAATTTTTACGAATGTTCTAAATTATTGAAAATTTTTCTCTTACGTCTATATAGATTCGTAGATACAGCATTTTTCTCTTAAATATTACGGAAGAATAGCTAGCCTTTCCTAAACTGGTCAACTTATGTGAGAAATGCCCTGAAGGGGCGTAGCAATGTTTGTTAAACGCCTGATGCGTGTTAAATTTAACAGAATTTGATGTAAACCTAGGATATGTAAGCTGAGAGAGGCACCAGAAGCGGTGTGATTATCCGGCATTAAACCAATAGAATGAAAAAAATGTAAACTACTGCAGCCTGTCAAATAATAATTATTAGGGAAAAGATTGTATTTCTATAAATCGTTCAAAATGTATCGGAGATAGCAGAAGGCGTGTGAAAATGTGGTAAATTTTCATTCTCAGATCTGACCTTAAAAACAGTCCAACATGTGCGAAATTTATCTGAATTTAGTCCTATTGAATAAAAGGTACGAATTTAAGATAATATGGTAGCTTGGCAACCAGCCAAGCTAACACAACTCAATCGATTTTAAAAGTTATGGAATACATTTAGTCAAAAAATGCGCTTAGTAATATATAATTTCATTATGGAAGCTCTCAATCGTTCAAATTACATAATAATCAATCGTTGCAAATTACACAATAAACTTGCTAAATTTCGTTAAGAGGAAATACAGTAAGAATATTTATGAGTCAGTTCATTACGTTAAAACTCCTACATTGTCTGAAGTAGCCTTCGTGAATCAAAGAATATAATATTTGCATTCCGCAATTTAAATAAATCTTATTTGCATTTTAAATATAACATTTTGCATACAAAATATGTTTCTTACAAATCTGACAATTTGGAAGCAGAATTTCCATTTGACAATACAAAAACTGTGCGTTTCTTATGGTTTAATATCGAAGAACTGTAATCATTCCTGAGTTTTTTCTCAGCTTTATCAATCAATGGTATCAAAAGTTTCAAATCATCAATAGTGAAAATAGCATTGTTAATATCAAGAATTAACGTACCTATAGAATTAATAGAATTAATAGCATAAATAATTATAGTATTATAAATAATATCAATTTTATCAATGCAACAAATAGCCTGAATGTTACCAATTTTGTAAAAATTATCTATCGTGTAAGTACGATATTATCGGTGCCATTCACGTCATCAATACTATCAATATTATAAAAAGTTCAACAGTAACGCTCTCACCCATATGCTTACCTTATAATTTCCAAAATAATCTATACTTGACCACGACGGCGCAACCCAGGCATCATTTAACTGCCAATACAACGCGCCCATGGTTCTCTTGTGCGTCCGTTGAGAACGAAATACATCGGTGGCAGTTTTTATGGCCATTGCTTGTGATATTTGGCTTAAATATATCAATACATCAATATTTCGTATTAAATCGGTTACCGGAATGGCAAAATGCTTTGATATTAAGGTGAACATTGGTAAAAATTTCTTTGGATCATGCTGTCGATGCTTTACAATTGCTGTCAGGTTATCTGTGGCATACATGGTACGATTCCATGAGGATAAAATAGGTAAACTTTGGAAACCATACTCCGTTATAAAGCGGGCTCGTGGATAGATACTCGGGTCCCAACCATCTTTCTCATCTTCCCAGAAGTGGACTGCAATAATTTGAGTTGACGTAATTGGAGTTGATGTAATATTTAATTTCTTTCTTACCATCACCGTAATTTGGATTTTGTGGCTCTGTCGACAAATCTTTCTTGCTTTCCTCCACACCCATTGAAGGCGTGGAAATCATTGGTCCCGCTCTAGGATTGAAATCGTTACGCGATATAACACTCAGTTCGTGACGTATAGTGCCCATGAACAACTGCCGGTATTCAGCCTCCAAACGTTGGGAATCAGAACCGAATTCCGTTTTATTTTTCGTTAAATATAACTCGATCTGATCGTTAGTCACAAGCATGCAAAGACTAGGATGGTAAGCCAAACGTCGGGCGTTTTGGGAGATCTCCAAACGAATCGACCTGTAATGAAATGAAAAATTTACTACTGGACAATATACAATATGGTGTGAATAACTTACTCGACAAATTCATCAGTCATGGGATAAGTCGCCGATGAAAACGTCATATCTTGCCAAACTAGTATACCATACATGTCCGTCAAATTGTAAAAGGTATCGGACTCGTAAAGGCCGCCGCCCCAAATACGTATCATATTTAAATGTGACGCTCTGGCCGATTTTAGAATGTGTTCCAGTCTGGGTTCGTTATATGAAAACTCTGGCAAAATGTGGCTGGGCACATAGTTAGCTCCTCTGGCAAAAATGGGTTGGCCATTAACTTTAAAGTAAAAACTTCTTCCGTAATCTGAAAAACATTGTAACAATAAGTTGCGATAAGTCATTAGGAAAGTCTGAGAAAATGGGCAGAATAAATTTCATCGTTTAATTAGTTTATCAGTGCAATAATACCAGATGTATATTTTCATTTCCAATATCGAGAAATAAGCAACATTTGCTTTTAAAATGTTGAGCACTTCTTATGGAATACAAGAATAGTTGTAAAAACGTATTGAGATGAGTAAAATTTAAAATATTACGATTTTTTAGTGAATAATCTGTAATTGAAAAAAAAACCTACAATGTTTTCTATACCGATGAATTTAAAAATTAAACAAAGCCGAAGTTTAGGATTATACTTTCCCCACAATTCCCAAATGGGGAAATAAGCCCCAAAAATGGAATATTTCACAAAAATTTTGGCTACTGACTTTAGACTACTGCCATTCGTTACGTTTTCATGAGTGTGGTTATTTTAGGAATAAAAAGCCGCTTATTACGAGTGGAATGTGAAAAATTAAACGAACTAGAAAGAAATTGAGGACTACAGAGTCGAACAACTATTTTATAAAGACCTCAATCTGAAATAATTTTTAAAACTACAGTCTAAGAAACACTTAACATAACACGACGCCTCAGTATGTATAGGTACAAATATCTCACAACTTTATTAAACAACATCAGAATTTTTCTCATATTTTGTTTATTAGTGCCACTATATAGCCCTAAATGATATAGAAATCTAGGAATGATATAAACGTGAACCAATCTCTCCTTAATCGATCTAGGCAAAACTACATCAGTGTTATAAAAACATTGAAGTGAATAATTTAAACGCCGGACTACATTATCCACATGATAGCTTAGTTTGTTATCTAAAACTACTCTCAAACAATGTACAGTGTGAACCATTTCAATACATGTGCCACGATAAGATAAACTCAAGTTCAAATCATGATTAGAAAAAATCATAGCTTTGGGTTTGGAATATTGATTGAAAGTTTATTTTCCGCCATCCATGAACAAATCAAATTTAACGCATAATTAATATTACTTTGCAGGACATCAGCAAACTGATATTCTCCCTTAAAGAGCAATTGTACATCATCTGCAAATGAATAGGGAATGCATGTATCATCAAGGATACTAAACAGGTCATTCAAGTACAAAATAAAAAGTATTGAACCAAGTACCGAACCTTGAGGGACACCACTTTGGACAGGTAACACTGAAGGCAACGAATCATTGACAGCAACATATTGACCCCTATCATATAGGTATGATGAAATCAATAAACAGGTATTAGCGTCGAAATTAAAATTGTAGTGTAACCTACATATCTAACAAAATACCATAATCAACACGAGGACAATAACACACAAACCTTTTGATCATACACTTCTTTCCTTATGGTATCAGTAAGACCAATAAATAGTCCAGTGGTACTCCTATAATTTCGAAATCCCCATTGACAGTCATTCAGCAACGACTCACTCTCAATGAAGCACAATAACTGACACTTTAAAAAGTACTCCAAAATCTTTGACAATATGGGAACTAAAGAGTCATTTTTCTTCTTAATTGGGATTACCTTAACCAACTTCCACTGAACTGGAAAAGAAGATGTCATTATGATCGTGTTGAATACGTGCAAAAATTTCACAGTGCTTTAACAGATTCAGTATTTTCGAAAAGTGCAGCATGCGCCTCAATTTTCAGCTTTCTGCTGACACTTTTGCAACGATTTCTGGCCCTGTAATAAATTTTCCAGTTAACATCGTTGGCATCATTAGCATATTCAGAATAAGCTAAATCACGTATTGAACGGAGATAAAGAATTTGTGGCAATGAGTACCATTTATATAACTTTTCTTTTTAAGTGATAAAACAGAATGGATAAAGGTCAAACCGGATATAAGTATATTCAACTGACTAAATCAACA
This sequence comes from Philornis downsi, assembly GCA_019455685.1. NCBI lineage: Eukaryota > Metazoa > Arthropoda > Insecta > Diptera > Muscidae > Philornis > Philornis downsi. Next base: position 2,620,972 of record JAHXMU010000008.1, read on the forward strand.
TCACTTGTAGAATACGAATACACATCTGAAAAATCAAATAAGGCAGCGGTGCTGGTCAGCACTTTTGGACTTACAGACTTATATTCATAAGACTCAAAAACATTTTTATCATTACCTTGAACTTTAACATTTAAAGAAAAGAAAATTAAAAACATGCTTTGAAATAATAGGACAATAAAACTGGTTTTATAAAAGGGCAAATTATTATCTCGTTAACTTTTTACCGGTTCAAGATATTGAGAAAAATTTTAGTTTAGGCATTCTGCCGCAGTCTTCAAAGCTGTTAAAATTGCACAGTGCAGCTTTTGTTAAGGCTACTTTAGCCGTATACCTTAACGTCATCAACACTTTACCTTAACCTCCGTGAATTTTTAAATCATCAAAAAAAAATTTTTTTTTTTTTTTGAAAACAATCCTCTCACGAAGTTTATTAAAATTCAGTACAATATATTACAATATAATATTTGGTCTCAACCGCCAGAGACCAGGTGTACGCTGACTACAATACATAATTTCAAGTAAAATATATTAAGAAATGAGTTCTGTTAGTTAAGAGTTAGTTAATGAGTTAGTTAAGAGTTCATAATTTTTTAAAACATTTTAATTACATAAGAAGCATCTGAAAATTTTGTTTTAGGTAATCCTTCAAATTCTTTAAATCAAAAATATTTTGAAGTGACTTATTCTGCATGCGCTGTAGACTTTTAAAAGCAACAGTATTTTTGTGGCCATATACGATTGCCAAATAATAAATGACTTTAAACGAGTAAGTTGAAAACAAGTAGTTTAGTTTTTCTATTCAAAATGTATTTTAATTTATATAAAATGTCAATAGCAGGAGCAATTTTCTTCTTAACATTGGTGATATGACTTTCCCAAGTTAAATTAGTTTGTAATGTCACACCCAGGTACTTCACTTCAGAAACTTCCGTGATTGCCATACCATCGACAAAAATACTGAAATTGTTTTCCATTCCATGCGAGCGTGGTCTAAATCGAACTAATTTAGTTTTGGTTGCGTTAAGTACTAATTGTTTTATTCTCACAAACTCAAAAATTAATGACACGTCTCTCTCCATCATGGTTTTTAAAGCTAGATCCTATTTATATGAATAAAATAAACACATATCATCTGCGAACATATACAACCGACCATTCAATTTCAAATTAATTAAATCATTTAAATAAATAGACAACAGAAGTGGTCCCAAGGCACTACCTTACGGCACTCCTGATTTTACATGAACTAATTCACTCTTTGCCTTACAAATTTGTACATCTTGTTTTTTGTCACATAAATTGCTTTTCAAGAGTTATAATTCCTTGCCGACAATTCCATAATATGATAGTTTTTCCAGCAGTATATCATGATCCACAAGATCGAATGCCTTAGAAAAATCGAAAAACAAGCCTGCTACGCCATGAAAACCACTATCCAAACCATCACAAATAATGTTCCCCACATTGATCACAGCTTCTTCAGTTCCACATCCTTTTCTAAATCCAAACTGATATTTGTACATATATTAATTTTGATTTAAGTAATATAACAACTTCCTATGCAATAATTTTTCAAAAATTTCATCTATTACAGACAAAATTGTAAAATCGGATTATCCAATCAGAATTTCCATATTTATTTCAGTTTTAATTTTTACATTCCAGCGCACTGCCCAAACAAAGTTAAAGCAAGCGCCTCGGCATAAATGAACTCTAAGAAAGAATATCTGGAAATTGTGTATTTTTATTTTGAGGCAATTCGCTGCGTTAGCCGTGTTAACTCAAAAAACGTTCCCAAAGACGGTATATTGTGTAAGTAGGTAGACTCGCTAGCGTTTCGAATTACTACTAATTCTTCTTATGTTTTGCATTCAAATACTTAAAATCATATAACCACAGGCCAATAAAGGTCAATATGTCTATTGGTTGTCAGGTAGCATATATTATTTGTCGGAACATAAGACTCTACAATTAGCTCTGCACCAGTTAAACTTACATACATATAACCAACTGATTCTCATCAAAACTTAATGTAAAGTAAAATATCTTAATGAAAAGATACATCATATGGGGAGAAAATAATGAAATCAACCTTCCTCACATTTAAATTCAAAAATCTCTGGTTTGTGATCGAATATATTACTTCTATCCAAAAGTAGTATTGAAATCACTTCAAATGTGAACTAAAAAGTTTCCTTTTACAGAACCTTGAAACGCTTCTTATGTAATTGCGGAATAATCCTAAAGAGTATTTTACGGATTCAAAACATGTATGTTTTGACATAATTTTTTATACATATACACTACATGTTTTTTTCTTTTTTTTTGTCTCTTCTTTCATACATAATTATAATTTTAATAATATTTAAATTTGTAATTACTTTGTACATGTTTTTTTTTTTTTGCCAACTTGCCTCTAACATGCCTTAAGGGCGCTGAGGCCATTTTTGTAATCTTCTTTATATATATAATTCTACTGTGCGGGCGTTGTCAGTGAACTCCTCCTAAACGGCTGGACCGCTTTGCACAAATTTTTGTATATGCATCTGGGTGGTGCCCGGGATGGTTTAGATTTACAATTCGGTCCAATTGGACAAAGGGGCGTGGTACCTCCCATACAAACAAAAAATTAAAAATCAATTATTTCTGCTCCTGCCTACGGTATTTGAACAAAATTTGGTGCGTAGGTTTGGTGTATATATTTTAAGTGCTACTGCAAATATGGGCGGGATTGGACAATGGGGCGTGGTACCTCCCATACAAACCATAAATTAAATATCCAATATTTCTGCTCCTGCTTACGGTATTTGAACAAAATTTGGTACATCGGTTTGGTGTACATATCTTAAGTGCTGCTGCAAATATGGGCGGGATTGGACTATGGGGAGTGGCACCTCCTATACAAACCACAAATTAAAAAGCAATTATTTCTGCTCCTGCTAAAATTTGAAGGCAAAGCAACGTTTGCCGGGTCGGCTAGTATGATATATATTTGTACATGAATTAATAAATACAATTATATATAAAAAAAAAATTCTAGTTGGAATAACAAAAGTAGATAAATTTTAGTATACAAATTGTTCAAACAGAGCTGTCAAAATACTTATGACTTTTACCGTGGTCACCTACGTTGTCAAAAGGAGGACGTCAGGTTATCAACGGGGTGAAATTGTCACGAAGAAATTGCCGTCATCCTGGCATTACCTGGTTGATATTAGAGCCAAGTAAGTAATGTAACACATTGCTTAAACCACTTAATGGAAACATTATTCATGGATATTCGAAATGTTCTGCCCCTACTAAATGTTCTGCTAAAATTACGGAACGATATTCCAATTAGGTAGCTGTGCTGATAATATGTAATAGTTAATGGCAACAATTTCTTGATCATAATTCACATCGACCGTGTTCGAAAGAAATAAACAGTAACAGTCAACAAAAACATTAATAAAACAAAAACAAAGTATTTGCCGTCATTGCAGTTTAGAGGTAACAAATTTTTAAATCATTTTCATTAAGTGTTCTCTCAATTTAGACCATTGGAAATATGGTTCAGAGAAAAGGGACCTAGTAATTAAAAAATTATAATAAATTACCATCCAAATCTTCCTGCAGTTCTATTGTACGAAAGCCAACATTAATAGTTTTTTGAGATTTTGTTCTAGAATCCATTCTGGGCCCACTGCCTTCCATCCAGCACTGAGCTATAAAGTGTAGTGGATAAAGTTTTTGTTCGCCGTAACCGTTGGGCCACCACAACTCCACTTTATCCTGTAAAGAAAAAAAAATGAATGTTTCATGAAACAATGTTAGTCTCCGGGGATCACTTCTTACCTTAGGTATACTAACTTCAAAGTCAAATGTGGATGTAATGTAAGAGATTAACCTTCTGCTCTGTATGATAGGTTCATCCAAAATTTCACTATAAGAAAAAAATTGGAAACGAACTCAAATAATGGTAGTCACAATTACTTACGCAGCCATCAATGTCAATTCGGCGAAGAAATTCTCTTTTATTCCGGTGCTTAAAAACACATTGATATCTAATGTCCAATGGGTGTCGTTACGTCGTATGGCCACATCGACATCTCTCATTATAGCCACTTCATAGTATTCCAAATCCACTGACTTCCAAAGACCTATTGAAGGCGCAGCAAGATTCCAGTCACCACCAAAGCTCATTTGCATTTTTCTTAACATATTGCGATGGCATTCGCCTTTGTCCAAGACATGCGGGCAATCGGGAGGTGTATTAATTCCATTCGCCTTTAACAAGTCAGCCCTTTTTTTGGCCACCGCTATAGGTGACATAAATTCAATTTCCAAGTAGTTTTCCGATAGCGCTATCGACGTGATATCAAAAGAATATCGTACAAACATATTATCAGTTCTTCCAATGACTTGGCTATTGAGCCGAATTGTGGCTACAGTGTCGATGCCACTGAATGTTAGATTGACCACCTGACGCTTGTCGAGAGCAACTTGGAAGGAATAACAACAAAATGTACAAATACTCATATCTCGTCTTATCTAGAATTATTTACCACTGAAATTTGTCGAAAAGAACCAATTTTCATTGGCTATCCATCGTAAATCATCATCATTTTTGGAATCTAAGACGTCACCGTAATTGTCCTTTAATGCATTATATACTCCAACGGGAGCCTTTAACTTATTAAGGCGAATTGCTGAAAGAAATATGGGGAATTAGCGTTATCATTGTTGTCGCTATTGCAACCTATAGAATAATTGGTTGTAGAAGTGTCAAATTTTTTAAAGAGGCGGTTCTCAGAGAAAACAAAACTAAAAAGTAAGCTTTAAAGCGAGATTTGTTTCCACTTGTAATAAAATAAAATTCCAGAGTTTAACATTCAATATGAAACACTTTAACAAATTTCTATTTCTATCCAGTACAGACATTTCAGTTAGATGAACTAATTTACATACCTATACATCTTCACGCAACGTCCTTTTGTGTTGCTGCAGAAAATACTTCGCTTTAAAGATAAAACCAAAATTGTAAATTGAAGACCTCTGTTTGGAAAAATGTAGAAAGATACCAGTGCTAATGTTTATCAGACTCATGATATCTGCCAACTCTGACTCAGTTCAGCGAAGCTGCTTAAAATATATACTCGTATATATGTATATGTATATACATATGTATATGTTATATACAGTATATAAGTGCCAGAAGAGGCACTTAGTCCGATTGTCGGAAAATCGGACAATTTGTACGGGAGATGTCAAAATGGAAGTGCTGATGCAGTTCATTTTCATTCTCAGACTTTAGATTAATTTATAGGTAGATTAAATTTAGTTCAACCTGACCACAAGTCTGATGAGTTTAATGCAACTGTATGAAAAATATATGTATGAATAATACATAATACAGGGTGTACGTCGGGAAGGTATACTACTTTGTTTTGCCGCCATTTTAGTAAACATTAATCAGTCTCAGTCCATATTTGGCGTTATTATGGAAAAATGTTCAATAAACCAACGTGTTTTAATCGGTAAAATATTCTATCACAATGAATCATCAATTACTGTGACGATGAGAAATTTACGTGAAATTTTTGGGAGAAACAACGTGCCAACAAGACGCACTATTTATTTATTTATGTAGTGAACGATTTCGAAGAAAGAGGGTCTGCAACTGATAGGGCCAAGCATAGACCACAACGTACGGCAAGATCGACTGAAAACATTATTGCTGCTCAAGAAAGTGTTCAAAACAATCCATCAACCTCAATCAGACGCCCTGCTCAGGAGCTTGGTCTTTAAAGAACAACTTTGGCCACAAGTTTGCACAAGGATTTGCACTTGTTTCCATTTAATATTCAGTTGACGCAAGAGCTTCTTCCACAAGACCATTTACGCCGCCGTATACTTGTATATGCCAATATTATGTTACAGCTCGCCCATGACAACCCCGACTGCATGCTTTGAGCTTGATTAACATGGGGTATCAACAAGACTGTCCCACTCCGCATTCAGCCAGGATTAAAATGGAATTACTGCGAGACCTCTTTCCACAACAAGTTATTTCAAGAAATGGTGATGTTAATTGGCCTCCACGGTCGCCTGATTTGACTGCTCCGGACTTCTTTTTGTGGGGATATCTGAAAACCAAGGTTTATGCAAACAAACCAGAAACGCTTGAGTAACTCAAACAAAATATTCGTGATGAAATTAATGAAATACCGCGTGAAATATGTGAGAATGTAATGAAAAATGTGCTCAAAAGGGGTCGTATTTGTGAGGCTAACTGAGGAGAACATTTATCTAATATTGTATTCCATACATAATTTTCGACATTAAATAAAACATTTATCAATATAAGATCCATTCTCTTTCATTTAATCAATAATTATAAACAAACAAAGTAGTATACCTTCCCGACGGATACCCTGTATATGGGTTAAATTAGAAGATCATTTGTATGGGGTTGCCACAGGGAAAAAAATAAATTTCAAAAAATCGCATGGACGATGACCTAAAACTGAGCGAACGCAAAAGAACTTCTAAATCAAGAACTCTTGCATTGTTCAAAATATCTTATCGAAAACTTGATTTTCCTATTTTCTCAGCAATCATCCTAATATGTTCAATGTTTAATTTGTGTATGATACGCTGACGTATCTGCAACTTTTAAGTAACTTTCAATTTCCATTTAATTACTATAACATGCAGATAAATAGCAGCGCACAACTTTCTTTGGCATATCAGTTAATTATTTGTAAACAAAACGGTGCAACAGTTCAAAAATTTTGCAAATAAAAGGCTGATAAGGAAATGTTATCTTATCTAGAAAATACGAAACCGATATTAAATGGTTTTAATTGTTATTGATTACATTCTTTTCCCTTGCCGTGAATGGAATAGAATTATAATCAAACAGTTATGAGTTTTTTCCGAGACAGATCTGATAAACTTACTCAGACTGAAAGACGTTACCTTTGATGTACTCGTACATTTTGTAATCAAAAATTACCGGGAATTGGCCAATAAAACACAAAATATTTACTATCCATTCAAACTGATTGTGTCGCCTTCAAAGTAAATTCTTTAAGAAATAATGCACTCACACAATAAATAATACTGCATACAATGACTGTTCAATGATATTTGTTGAGCTTTGGGCTAGTGAATCATTCACAATGAAAGCCTTATCAGATCGTGGAGCAAAATACACAAATTGCTTTTCCACAAATTTAGCGATCTTCGAGTAATTTACGTTCACAAACGCCGTGCAAAGCTTTGCTAATATTCCTTATATTCCCTCAGAATTCCGAGTACACAACTCCGCGATCATTTGATATTTTAGACCATTGCAGAAATCGCAAAACAAAGTAAATGATAGATTGTGCATCAGTATAAAGAACAATTGTGCTAACTTAGGTACAAAAGGGATTTTGGCAATCTTTTTATTATAAGTGGGCTTTTTGTGCTCTTTTTGCTGAATAAAACTTTTTCTTACTCGCCTTCGCGAGAAATGGTAGTCTCCTACGTTTTAAATGTTGACTAAACTGTGTATAAGTTAGACTAATAATATTCAAAACTTACCTTTGTAGAAAATTTTACATTTTTAGTTAGTTGTTCATGTAAATTATAGTTAGTCTAAGAATAATCAAAACTTTGCAGATGTGTCCTCAAATTGCAATAGAAATATTTGATACATCATTCCCTTCAGTTGAAATGATCTG
>JAHXMU010000008.1:2628780-2726901 GCA_019455685.1 Philornis downsi
TTTTTTTTTTGTTTTGTTATTAATATGTTTTATTTCCATATCTTTAATAGGTAAAGCACATGTTGCTGGCACAATAAATGTCAGCGATAAACTGATCAGTTAAATATAAATGTCTCCTAATAAATTGTGTCCATAAATTATTAAAATAATTTTTAAATATTATGTACTCTTCCTCGATAATACATATAAAATGTTATTATAACTCATTATAAACAAAAAAAATGACCACTTTATAAATTTTAAATAAATTTCATTTATAATCACTTCCAATTGCCATGGCCATAAACAATCACCAACTTACTGTTATTTTGATTTCGGATACTCCAAACATTTAAATTCACTACTTTGACTTTGTAAGCAGAGACTTTTGGGATGGCCCAAATATATACCAGCGCCAATAAAATATATAGTCCATAAATTTTTGTCATTTTGAACCGATTGCATTTGTCATAATAGCTTTATATTTGTGATTTGTTTTTTTTTTTTCTTTTCGATTTCTTATCAATTGTTAAAACACTTTTTTCCACGAGCGTTACAGGTACCGGTGGTTATCGAAATTTCGTTGTTTACCGTTGAGGAGTTTGTCGAAAACTGTTTTCTTGCTGTGAGCTGACAAAAAGTGTTGATGGTTGGCTGAAGTACTACATTTAGTTGGTTTGATGATACTCAATATACTCTGAGAGAATGATTGAACTAGGTATGTATCAAACCAATCGATTAGTATGTTTTCCATTTAGGAAAATATTAAATACAGGGTATGTGGGAGGAAATAAAGTTATCGCTCAACATATCGGCACAAATTGTTGCAACTAGGATGTAGTGAGTGAAGACAACGCTTGGTTCGTTCAACCTGCATTCTTGCGTAAGAAATGCTTTATTTCCATTAAAATCTACATTTAACAACACAATTTATCCAAATTACTCAATTTCACTAAATTTTCCTTATTCAATCAAATAATTCAGGATTTATAGTATTCTTGTTGCTGTAATTTCATTTTTGAAAACAAACAAACCCTCCTCTTCCTCAACCTAGTTAAATTTTTTTTATCCAATCAAACAGTTCAGTATTTATAGTATTTCTTTTTACTATAATTTCAACTTTGAAAACAAACCTCTCCACCTCGCCCATTTGATGAAACTTTGTCCAATGTTAAAGATTAGACTCGTCCAAAGAATGAACTAAGGAACCGGAACCTCACAATCGATACAGAAATTTCAGGCAGGTGAACCGATTTACATGTACATATCTTCGCTATTGCATTGGAGCAAAAATGTGCGGACTGCTAGAAAATGCGTACTAAATCACTAAATTTCTATCAACAAATGCTTTGAATTAATGCACAACAACGCATTTAATACAATTAAAGAAAAAAATATAAATTCAAAACTACATAAGTTAAGAGAGGTTAATTTTAAAGGTTTATTTATATTAAATGCTATTGATAAAACTTGAAATTGCTGCAGCCTTTGCTGTACGCATTAGAGTACACAACACCGACTAACTTATATGGCATACACCCAAATGGGCCTCAGAACGAAGCTTGTTAAACGCAAAACTTATGTTAAATTTGGTTGAATTCAATGAAAGTGCTTGAAAGATATGGAGTTAAGAGCATATGTCGAAAATCGGACATTTGTCCGAGAGGTAGGAGAATGGGCATTCATATTTGCTCTATTTTCCTCAGATACTTTAAAGTGACACAGCGATCAAAAATGCAGATCTTTGCATTCTCTGAATTAAGAGGTAGAGGAAAAATTTGATTTTCGGAAAATCTAACAGTTTGAATAGGAGGTGTTAAAAGGGGTACAACAATGCAGTCTATTTTCCATCCCAGGCGCTATATTCGTAAAAAAGTTCAACTGAATTTAGTGCAATCCGACAGAAGATATGAACCTAAGAATACATGACTTATATCCGTCATTTGCATGGGAGATACCAGAAGAAGAATTACACCAAATCAATGAGCAAAAGCTCTGTTCATTGCAGTCGATAAATTAAGGTTTATAAGATAAAAATTGAATATCGGAAAATCGAAAACTATTGGTTAAAAGATGCTTAGCATCTCAGATGTTTCCTTCAGGTGAAGGTATAAATATGACTTACAGACTTCTATATCCAAAGGCTATTTGTGGACTGCAAAAAAGTTATGGGGGGCGTTGATCAAATGCATCAATCTATTAGTCTCTATAGTGTATCCATAAGAAAGAAAACGTGGTGATGATTCAAGTTTTCTTCCGGATTTAAAAATTAGCAAATGCTTGGGCCAGTATTTATTTTTATTATGCAGAGCTGACGATAACCCTCCTATCGATCAATTAAGGTTTAGGAATAAAATTTGGAGTATGTACAACTTCATACTTCACCGTTGATAGTGGACGGAAAAACAACGGTCATGACAGACCAATTGTGGAAGGTTATTTGTAACTCGAAGTGTCGCTGGAGATTGCATAAATATCCTGCCCATTATCCCCAGATAATTATGCCCCTATGCTGTAAAAAAAAACAAACAATAAATCAATATATAACAATAGCAAAAAAACATTTATCAGCAGTTTCCTTTTAATTGTTAATAGTTTAAACTATAAAATAAAAATATGAAATATTTGTTTCATACTATTGAAATACTATTGATTTTCTCTTTACAAGAGTAAGCCTTTTTGAGTTTTCTCTCAACCTTCCCCTCGCACCGACTGTTCACCATAAAAGCATACTTCATAATGTAACCAATAGGCGTTGTGAATCTTAATCAGGATACGAATATTTTCCTTGCCAATACCACCGTCAATTATATAAGCTTCATGATTGTGGGAACTGTGATCGATTACAATTTCCGCTGAGGTTATGTGTTGATCCTGCTGAGCTTGGCAGGTTGCAACAAGCTCGATTTCCTGAGGCATTCGCCATTTTTTGTAGCCATGACGGTAATCAATGAGCGGATCACCTAAAGGGTATTTTAAATATTCTTGTTTGTTAATGAAGAAAAACTTATTTAATTACCAAACTCACCCAATTTCCTAAATCCGAAATTATCAACATATTTAAAACCGTCGTCTCGAATCCTTGCTAAGGATGTCTCGACCTCAACACTTAATTCGCCTGCGTTGAAAGCCACAGCCGATTGGAAAGGTGTGGCGACGATTTCAACACTTCCTAGGCCCATTCTTCACAGATATGTGTAAGTCTACTGAAGGTATACTGATGAAGCGGCGGTGAATGTCACCGGTGCTCGTATTTATACGTGATGTCGATTTGTTAAAAGTATCTGTATGTTGTTATGTTGTAAGACTACCCTAGTTAAGAAATCCAAAGGGCACATATACATATATAATACAAATTACATAAATATATTATTTTATCTTTGATTGGCAGCAAATATTCTGAAATGTGTCCCTATTATGAGTATAATAATTTTGAAAGGAGAATTACTTAATTGATTCAAAGAAATATGAATTGTAATCATTTTGTATTTCTGAATCGATGCACAATGAAGATTTTCGACATGACACTGGTAAATCACATTGTATTTCTTAACGCAAAGTGATAACTTGCATATATTGCTTTCCATTCGGTACCCCTTAAGAGTAGATAATGAATGTTTATATATATTGTTGTATATGTTTATCATAATGTGTAATAAAAAGAAATCCACTGTCTTACTAAAGAAAATCCGTTTGGAACCACTCGAGTTAAAACAAAAAAAAATATTAAATCGAATTTTCATCTGCGAATCGCTGCTGAATCGTAGCAATTCTGAAGTTCATGGGTGGACGGAGGGACTAGCGATAAAAAGTGGTCAGTTATGAGAACATCAAGTGAAAAAGGTCGTTGTCGAATCGACGTGAGGGCAAACTGTGTCCAAGCCAATGCTAATGAACAGGAACGTATTGCTTAGTGCATATTCTGTCAGTAATTGGGCCGCTCAGAAATAAGAGGGGAATTGTGTTTCATCGGAACAGTACCAGGTCACACACATCGCATATGACTTTCAAAAAGCTCCGGGAATTTCGTTTGGAGGTTCATGTGGATCCATCATATGGTCCAGACCTAGAACCAAATGACTACCACTTATTCCCGTCTATGGCGGTTGATTTTGCTGGTTGACATTTCTTATCAAGAAAAGATTGTGAAAATCGACTGTCCTGTTTTTCGCCAATAGCGACGAGGGCTTCTGTGAGAGGGACATAATAGATTTACTTTCAAAATGGCAGCTATCCTCATTCTAACTATGCTAAATAAAGTATTTAATGCAATGTGAAAATTATTTTTTTTTTTTGTTTTTAATATACCTCTTTTTTTAAGTTAGATCCTACGTTTGCTTACTAACCTAACTTCTTGCTAACTCCCCTGCCATCTATTCGCTTGAAAATCCCTATTACTGGAGAACCAGACGAAATGTTATTGACGAGGTACGACTTCATTTACATTTTTGCTAAAACTTATAGACTTAGTAGTATTTAACATTTTTCAGTTCAGCTGGTGAAGGGTTAAAATATTAACCTTCGTTTTTAACAGTTTGGCATTAAAAGAATAGGTGACGATTTTACATTGAGCAAATTTTCTTAACTTTAACCTGAAGGATTCAGACTCACGTTAATATTATTTGGTTGAGCTAAAAAAACGCATTTTCTATCTTATTTTGGTTTTTTGCGACCAACGTAATGTGGCAAAAATAATGTGATAAATCCGAAATATGTAAATCAATCGACTCAAAACATGATTCGACTTACTGATGCCCGTCTGTCTGTCTGTTCATGTACTCTTGTAAACACGTTACTGGTAGCAGTTATAAACCAATTTCAATAAAAGTTGGTACTTATATTTCAATAGGCCTGAAGCCTATTGAAAATGGGTGATATCGGTCCATGTTTTGGTACAGTTTCCATGCAAATTGGTTCTCTAAGTTAGGTGCAATCGATTACCGAAGCAAACGATTTGTTCGCAACTTAACTAAATTCGTACACACAATATTGAAAATGGGCCATGTCATCTCAAGGCTTGGATTAAAGGGAGAACATTATTTTTTTTTTTAATTCTAATTTCTTCTTCTCTACCGTTTTACTAGACTACTTTGCATAAATGTAGTTGAATTTTTATGGTGCTACTTTGTATTTCCTCCTTCAATGCACTGATGGTATTGGCATAGATCTTTGGCTTCAAATAAACTCATAGAAAGAAATGCAATGGCGCAAATGGCGCTGACGAGAAGCAGGACATGTCTCCTGTAGTAATTGAATTATATCGAGCGTTAGTAACACTTGCGCTCGACTAGCCTCTAAATCTACACCAAATAGTGACACATTGTGGATGCATTTATTTTTCGACAATCTTCAAACCTCTAATGCTGCAATTTTGTCGATTAACGTAGCAATCAAGAAGAAAATGATCTTCATCGTTTGTGGTGATTTTGCTTAAAAATCAGCATCCATTTATAGATGTTTAATAATCTACTCAATGGACCATCTTAGCTGGGCTTCTGTTTTTAAATTGATTGAACTTTGAACTTTGTTAACGTGGAGATGCCGATCTTTAGTGAGTAAACTTTGTAGAGAGCTTCTTGCAATTTGTAATTCCTCAGTGGATTTAGCATCACTAATCTATAAACACTCCAAGACGTTTTCTACTACTCTTTTCTCAGTCGACGAAGTTAAACCAGTATTCCATCCATATTTTATGCATAATGTGGGAATTGTAACTACCAAACGTTCACTATCGTACAAAAGAGGGCGAATTTACATTTTGTGCGACATATCATATCAGTCCATATTTTCGTATAACTCTCTGAGCCGTCAAACTGGGCTATATCACCGTTAAAGGTCACAGGTTTCAACGTCAGTTTCCCATATCGTGCACTTATATCTCCATGTAAAGCAGCTACTGCTTCCAACTGGACTATTTCGGATCCGATGAACTAAAGTAGGATCGACCTTAATCGACTTTTGAAGCATTTCCTACCTTGCGTTTGTCTATTTTTGTTTTACTCATGTTTTTTTTTTTTTCGTTGCGGATAATTTTTGTGCGCGGTATATTCGAAGCATCATTCTGCCACATCCATACCACTGGATTACTGATTTTACAAATGGAAAGATTTTCTACACTGATTTGTAGGATTTGGTCTACAAATGTGGGCGCTCTCATATCTAACCCACAACAATGTCTTCTCATATTTAGTTAATAATATTTATTCATTTATTTCATTGGAATTTTTACACTAGATCCACTTTTAATATATCAAGAATCCGTTTTAAAAATTAACGAAACTTGTTGTTAAATACAAAAATAATACATATTTATCAATTTATTTGTATAAATTTCTGTAACTTACACTTTACATATTTCATTTCAGTAATAATAACGATTGGTTTAGTACACAAAAGTGTAAATTCTAACCTAATTTCAATTTAAAATTAATTTCGACTTATGATTTATTATTATGATTATTGGTATTATTATTATTCGTAATTTCTTTTAAAAAAATTTCACAATTTTTGGTATTGTTGGTCCACGTTCTCTGTTGGAAATGAATTGAAATTGAAAATAAAATCCTATGTTAAACTAACTTAGTAATTAATTTAAAAACAATGTAGCAATGATAACGACAAAAGCTTCGCACACTTAAAGTAACCAACGCAAAAAACTACCGAATACAGTTAGTCCTAGTAAAATGGCAGGCACTGTAATCGTTAAGAAGGCACGTGTGCGAGTACCAGAACCAGTGGCTGCTCGATATTCTTCCTCGGGCAGATACTCTCGTATATGCCGGGTTTTATTCATCATCCAATAGAAGGCTTTCATATTACCCTGACGCTTTAATTCGCCGCCCACGTGTTGGCGGATTTTCGCATTATATTCATTGAGCCATCGTTTCTAGAGAGGAAGAAAGCAATATCTTGTATTGTTCTACATACAATTTTTATAAAAAAAAAACATACCTCCAAGGAACTCAATAAAGTTCCGTCAATTAGTTTAGGCTCATAAGGCACTAAGGTGACATCTTGGAATGCTAAATATTTTGCCCCAGAGGGATGCACATTATGGGTGTCTATCACTTCCAAAACATTTTTCAAACGTACTCCGAAGTCTCCTTTCTTGTAATGGCCAGATTCTGAAATATAAACAGCGTTAAATTGAGAACTTTATGGGAATATTGCCACTTTTGTAGAATCTTACCGCTTGAGAAGAAGTAACCTTCCTTAAAATGGAAATGATTATCATGGCCGTAATCCACCGAAATGGGAGCTAAAGAAGTATATAAGCAATATAATATGTATAACATGTTGACATTATATATACTATTGGTGTCATTAACTCTATCAATACAATTTATACTATTGACACGCTCGATGTTATGAATACATGATACTATTGTCACTATCGATAGTATTTATACTGTTGATACTACTGAAATTAGTATTACTGATGCAATTGTTGCTATTGCTACTATTAACACTACTGATACAATTGCTACTATTGGCAATATTGATGCTAATCCTACTACTATCGATGCTATTCGTACTATTAATGGGGATAACATCGATATTATCTATATTATTATTACTATTGGTATTACTAATACTAGTGATGCTGTTAATACTATTGACACTACTGATATTTTTGATACTGTTGATTGATATTGTTGGTTCTACGGACGCTACTGATACTATGTATGTTACATATATTAATGATACTATTGACACTTTAGATTCTGCTATTGATGTTACTACTGAAACCATTCATATTATTGCTACTATTTACACTACTGATACCAATTTTATTATATTAATACTATTGATTCTATTGATACGGTTGATCAAATTTATACTATCTGTGTTGTTGGTATTGATGCTATTGATTCTATTGATACTATTGGTACTATTATATTGATACTATCGTTGATGCTATTGACATTATTGGTATACTAGTAACATTGCTATTGTCCACATGATTTTTACTCTATGATTGATTTACATTCAATACTTACGTTCTTGCACTGCTCCATAAACGCCTATACCATGCCCTGTCGCTCCTGGATAATCACTCATCGTTAGCCACAGCGAACTTCGCACCAGGGCATCTAATTTCGACACCTTCAAATCGGAGGGAAATTTCAAATGGGACAGCCTTAAAATTCCAGCCAGTACCATTGTGTACGTCTGTTTCATATCAATTGTAGGTTCACCAAAAATAAATGTCCTGGAAACATCAGTGGTGCCATCATAATACTGACTGCCCGATTCTATGGCCAGAAGACTTTGATCAGTAACCTCAATATCAGTGACATTACTTGAAATATAGAATGGATAAGAGGAGTGATCTCCAAACGCCACCACCGTACGCAGGGAAAGGCCTCTGGCATGTTGTTGTGATAAGCGAGATCGTTCAATTTCGAACTTGATTTTTTCCTCGGTCCACTGTTCAGTGGTGAACTATTGGGAAAATAGTACGCCTATTGAAACAGTGTGCAACACTTAAGAAATGTTAATGTTTACCCTGGTTTCCAAATTACTCATAGCCTCACATATCGCTGCTCCATCTCTAATATGCGCCATGCGCATGCCTTCTTGTTCCACCGAATTTTTTTGGGCCCTCATCATGATTATTGGGGACATATGCTCGAAAATTGTCTGTATTGGTAGAGAAGAGAACACGGCTTCCGATGCACCGGGTTCTTGAACGCAAGGTGCTGGCACAAGTACTCTCTTCCATATTTGGGAATAGGTACGAATGTCGTTCCACACCTGATGATATTCTTTTATTCTAAGATAAAAGATTAAATAAGGATGATTGCATTCGAAATCGCTATGCACTTACTTGACACACAAAGAATTAAAACAATCCGTGTGAAGATGAGCTTTCACCTCCATATTCATCTTATGATGATCTACATATAGGAAAATATCATGACGGCTGACAATCAGATAGGACTATAAAATGATACAACGATTTCAAATATTTTCGAAATGCTTGCACAATGTTAGCAATAAACTAACCTTTACGACAGGGGTAAATGGCAAATCTCGCCCTCTTATATTCAATAGATAAGCAATTTCCGTCAGAGATGTGATAATCATGGCATCGCACTTAAGATGATGTAGCCTTTCTCGCAGCTCTTTGATCTTATCTTCCCATTTTTCACCTGCATAGGATTTATGCTGAACCTGTATAGAGAGCATTCTGTGCTCGGGACGATCATCCTGCCACACCAAATCTATTAAATTATTGTTGATTTTCACAAGCTTCAGCATTTTTTCCTCCAACTCTTTTCCCCATTGTTGCCATAAATGGTGAGGCACTAAATGTGGATCAGCACCGACGCGTTGCTCAGGATTCAATTGATACTGCAAGTAAAAAAATTAATTCTTAAACCACAAACTTAACGTAATAGGACAAGGGCTAATATTTTTAAAACTAACATTTGAAATTTACATAAAACCCAAAATGAAGGCGCATTAATGTGTCCAGTGAAAGAGTTGTAATAATCGGATGGGGGAAAATGTCCAAATATATTCGAAATGGTACATTTTTTTCACTTCGAGACCATTTTAATATTATCAACTTTAGGGTAAGGTAAATTGAATGTGAAATCCAAATTTTTGATTAACAACTGAAGTTTAAATTTTAAACAATTTAGTTTATAGTAATGAGTTTCGAAGATTAAATATAGTCTTGGCATTTCATAGACTTTTCCCTCTATGCGTATAACTCACCTCCAGCCAATCGGCGATGGTCGCTGTATCATTCAAACGAAATATTTCCCAATCACAATCCAGCTCTCCATCCGCTTGTTGGACATAACGGTCTTTCACCCACAAGGCTGCACCTTTTTGAGTGATCACCGCAAAGGCATCGGTGCCCGTGAAACCTGTTAAATATTTTAAGCGCTGATCACGCACATTCACTTCTTGATTGAGATGTTCATCGTAGGAGGGTAAAATGTATGCATCAATTTCTGGCCCCTGAATGGATGATCTAATTTGCATTTGTTCACGTACCGCATGTAAATGACGACGGGCTTCGCTCACTGGTTGGAGCTACAAATTAGAGTATTGTATCTGAAAAAAATTATATGATTATTCCTTATATGCTACTTACCATATTACCCTTACGATATTTGCAAACTTCTCGAACGTATCCTTGAGGCCCTTCGGCATTGGCATTGTGATGTAATAAAACTGAAAAGACAGCCAAATATAGAAATATAAATATTAAAATTATTGTTTGAAGATTTAATATAACAACTAATATCAGTTATAACGGCAATTATGATATATAGCTCCAAACTTATTTGACATTTGAAGTCCCTACAAACCCCATATTAAGGATATGTATGCGTAGAGAACATTCGAGTAGGACGAATTGTTGATTTCCTTTATTAAGAAGACAATAAAAATGTGCACCGCTTGCCACATAAGTATTGTTATGAAATATTTCTACAACACCAGATAACTCACCGTAAGTCAACACAGGAACTAATTTTAAGAAAACCTTCTCTACAGATTACTGCTCTTGCGTGATGGTGCTGACGAATATTCATGATGAATTGCTAAATAAATGCTACTCCTATGCTATTTTCATGCTTCCACCCGAAGGAATGAAGGTGTATACTATTTTATATGACAAAATGTAACATCCAGAATGAAGGGTTTAATGTGACGATTATTTTTATTTATTTAATATTATTTTTATTTTTTTGACCAAATGCCTTTTCACAACTTTTTAAGGGGATTGAACTGTGTTCGTGAGTGTGTGGCTGGTGGTAAATATGATAACAGTCGTTAATATTCATAAAACTTTTTCAAACTTGACGCAGCTTAATAATTTGTCAAATTGTACCTGGAAATTGTAAATAGGCTATATCGGTCAAACTTTTATGGCATCCACACAACAGATTGAGCCATTCCCGAAATTCAATTTGTTCCCCGTAACTCCTCTTCCGTAGGCTACAGTAATTTAAATTTTTGCGCATTATATTGATTTATAATACTTGACAAAATTTGCAAACATCAGCTGAGTAACCATATTCTTTTTGGTATTTCGTCATATATTCCCAAATTCATATGTTTTACTATATTGCACTAAGTTTAAGCAAATTTGTTACATGTTGGGAATTTGTCAATGACGATTCCCCAAATTAAAACGGAAGATATTTCCTCTGTAATTTCCTATTAACAGGCTGCAATAGCGTCGATTTTCATCAATTTTATCGATTTGTAATTCTTTGCAAACCTTTAGAAAAAAAAATCGACCTTCCCACATCTCCCACACATATCTGTGGTCACAACCCGTAACAGCCTAACTCGAGTTAGGACACAATTGAGTTATTAGCACCATCGTATTCACCGTATCTAAATTTATTTGCTCTAAATTTTTCATATTTGTATCTCTTCTAGGAAGGCAATTAATCCTAAAAAACCTAATAGCTTAAGTTATTTTTCTAAATGACTGTTTTGGCATAACTGCCTAAGTCAATTTAGGATTACAACAAATATAAACATTATTTTTTCATCATTGCCTAAATCAACTTAAGTTTAAACTTTATGAATTCTTATATAGGAATAACAACTTAACTCAACATGAGAGATCGAATCTGAAATATTTTGACATAGAATAATAATTTATGTCAATTTAGGCGCACAAAAAACACCTTCTCCTAAATTTTCAGTGAAGATTCAAAACTTTAAACTCCTGTACTGAAAATATTGAAAAACAGACTTAGGCTGCTATGGGTTGTGACCACAGATATGACCAATCTAATCCATATATTCTTATTTAATGAGATTTAATTTTCCCAGCCATTTAGTCAACTTGGTTCAGCGTAATCAAAATGGACTACACTGCCACACCCCTTAGAATACTGAGCACAAAAATTGGCCGAAGTAATACAAATCTTTGCTCTATATATAATTTCTATGCAGTGGCCTTCAGAAAGTTATATTTTTGCTCTTTTATTTTTGTTTTAATTCAAAGTATTTTTGATAGAAATGTAGAGGGTTACTAAGTTCATCCCACAAAAGAATGGTGAATGGAGGTTTATATAAGTCAGTTTGCTTGACTGAAATTTCTGTATTGAAAAGACTAAAATAAATAAATTGTAACATAAATACGTGTTTTTCATGCAATAACAGGCAGCATCGATACTTGCGATATCAACACTTTTGCATTCATACTATGTTACTATCAATATTAGCGGATCAAGAATTGAAATGAGTGCAGTATGTACATTTTGCAATCGATATCGAAACCGTACGCACTGGATCAACAAAAAATTATTATTAGATTGGAAGGGAACAAATAATTTTATTGCTTACAAATGCACATGTAGTTATATGTTTATTGCTTTTCCATACCAAAATCTATGAAGTAATGCGGAATTTCTTTGCGACTAAAAATTGTTCACTAACATGAATAGTCGAAGTCAATATAATTTGAGGCTGATTGCTTATTTGTTCATTGCTTCGCGAACTCACACTATTTCAAATACAGCTAAAAAAATCACAAATCGATGTTTTATCCAATTTCTAGCTCCTGGGCAATCGAAATGGTGTTTACATGCCAGTTGGACTTGACGATTTCCATTATTCTATCGGTATTTTCATCAATTAGTCTCCCAGACCATGGTGAATCTTTGACATTGAAATTAACGGAATGGAATCGACAATCCCTGAACCAGGGAGCAATAATAATAGCCGCACTAATATTTGTACAGGGTGGCGCTCCAATTAAAATTCAATATAATTCTATTTGATTTATTTTATTGGATGCAATTTTATTTTATATAACGAATTGGGTTTGAAGATGACAGACTGTAAATGACCTCCGCATATGCGTGAATGAGGCAAATGCGACACCTGATCAGAAAATTATTTATTGCGGTCTGAAGGGTGGAAGTCGGGATCGCCTCAATTATTGTTCTAATGGACTGCTTCAATTCCGTCAAATTCCTTGGTTTCGTTTTGTACACTTTTTGTTTGACATAACCCCATAAAAAAAATCTGGTACAGTCGGATTAGGTGACTTTAGGGATCAGCGGAAATTGGAGTTTCTGGATATTAATTTGAGAGCTCCACCATAACCACTCTGGCTATGGATGCAGTTGCTCCATCTTTGCTGGAATCAAGTGCTGTTGAAAAAAAGCTCCTTCGACATCTTTAAATAACGATTCCCATTGACATTGACATTATATTTGTAGCCGGATTCGTGCGCCTCCCTGTAGTATAATATGTTTGTCTCATTTACAATTTCTTCGACAATCGCCTACACAACAATTATTTACATAATTTATAATAAGCAATTTTTCAAATCATTAACCAATCACACGAACCGACTAAAACAAGTGTCGAATCTTTCGACATACGAGTAGACAATCGTTTATATCTATTTTGCTCACTTTTTCTTATATTTAGAAAACATGCTATAAAAAGGAAACAAAAATAGCACAGAGTCGCCGCGGTTAAAAATAAATGTTTATGCGTCACAAATGTTCGCCATATTCTTTGAGAGAAATGAATTCATTTTTTGCGTAATGTATTTGGAAAATATAAAAGTCATATAAGATTTTCCCACGATCATAAAAAGAATACCTTGAAAACCAAAAAAAATTGCAAAAAGCATGTGCGTGGCCACCGATATTTCCTTCTGAACTCTTTACGCTATTTTTGCGGCGAACATGCAGTGACTTGGCAAAAGAACTTCAAATGTCAAAGCTTCAATTTAAATGAAATGTTGCGTATCACCAAACTGTAGTTCGATGAGATTTTAGGGAAATGTACGAGTACATAGAAATCATCGAATGTACAAAGAAAACAACATGAGGAAAACAAAACGTATTATCGGACAGCATTCCCAAACAAATTCCAATTTATGTATATTTATAATCGGAACTGTCCGATCAGATGGTCATGGATATATTCCTTTGTCGCATTCACTTGATTTGCGTTGACTTAACGCTCCGAGCTGTCAAGTGTGAATATTAGAGCCAAAATGTCGTTAATCTTTTAGTTGGGTACACAAACACAAATCTGTTTTTTTATTTAATTTACTCAATTTTTTGTTGCTGCCTTTTGCTTTATTTTCCAAATTATGTATATATTTCACATTTCACCAGAATTCACTCGAACAAGTTTTAAAAATCTAGCAGGAAGTGATTCATACTGCGATGGACAATGTCCAGGATTCTATTATTCATTATTAAAATTAGTTTTCTTAGAAATTCGTTATTAAAAAATGATACCAAATTCCAGGGAAAATGCCATACTTTCTAATAGAATACTTAAGTTTTAATAAATGCAAGTATTTATACGAAGTGCGTGCATTTGGTTTGCCCAAATGAAAACTCTATTCGTATGATCACAATGATTCATTCTGTGAAAAAGTACACGAATTGATCAATGAAATACAAAATACAAATTCCAAAACAATTTAGTTATGCCTACAAATAATCCAATCATCGAAACATTTTTCAATTGCATTCTCGGGAAAATACTTCAATTCTCTCCGTGAATTCTCTTTTATGTGTTTTTTCAACTGGAAACGGGTGCTTCGAAGTGTATTTTGGAAAGATAAAAATAAAACCAGCGGGAGCTATATCAAGTCAATATGGTAATTGTCGGTGATATTTGCTGAGTTTTAGCTAGAAATTCGTTCATAATAATAGCCTTCTAATATGGTGCTTCAACATGATGCAAAATTGATGAGTTTTCTTTTCGACCTATTCTCTCTCTTTCAAGAGTCGAATAAGCCGAATGTTAAACGTAGTTAATCTCCCCTTCCAATGAATTGAAAAATGAATTTTGTAAAGTAAATTAAATGATGAATTATTAATTATAAATTGAATTGAAAAACGAAACGATTGCGAATTCTAAATTATGAATTAAATTGAATTTTTGAATTGAATTGCATTTAATTCAATTGTATTGTATTGAATTAGAGTTGCTTTATATCAAGTTACACCGAATTAAGAGAATTAAGTTGAATCGGTTGTATCAAACAATTTGTAAATATTGTAAGTTTTAAAAATTAACTATTCTATTTGCTTGTGTAAAGGCCACTTCAAACGACCAAATAACAATAAAAACCCCTATTTTGTTACGCCCATATGGTAACCCAGCGGGGCACTAAGGGCTCCTGGTTGAAATCAACGAGATACTTGGGCTCTTTTTCCGCCAGCCACCAACCGGACCACTTAGCCAGCCGCCCTCAACATATGAGTAAAACCCGATAATAATGTAAGTTAACCGTAATCTTTTCCTCTTCTCGAATACGAAACCCCCTCGTAAGTATACACATCCCGCTAAGAACCTAAGTTCTTCCACAAAACCTCTAATCTCTCTCACTGAACCTAACTTCCAAATTAAATCTTCAGACCAAATCTGACAGATTTACACACTAGCACTTGCAGCGACATTTGCAGTTTACACCGACATAATAATCTGCATTTAGTGGCAGGCCTTCTAGCAAGCACACTGAGTGCACCACACCACGATAATCAAAGTCAAAGTTACTTTGAGTTCTGATCGACTTTAATATAATTTTTCTTTTTCTTTTTTTTTTTTGTTTTGGGTTTCGGCTCAGTTCGAAGTCGACATTCCGAAACTCGCTGTCCGGCTTGTATGTTAAACTCGTAAACTTCTGTCTCTTAATTGTCATCACCAATTACAGTGCGATCTATAAATGTAGGATCGAAACGAAATTCGCACACACTTGAGACGAACTGATAAAATCGATCACTCTAAATAAACTAAATGACAAATCGCGTGCCACAGCGTGCAGCTGTGCCAACTTAACGACAAAAACAATTTTGACAATCCCTTCATGCGGACTTTTCACATTATTAATTCCGATTCTTTTTGGCAGAATTTATTACAAATATAACTCCTCCAAAAATCAACCGGGGCATATCGCTAAGTTGTTCTACTATAACGTTAGTAACTAAAGTAAAATTTCAGAATATTAATATTAATATGAAAAATCTTTTCGGAAAAAAATTGGACTGCTGATGGATCAAAGGAGACATGGTTTCGGGTCATTGACGAGACAGCTAGCAGAATTACTGGAAATGTGGACATAAAATGTGGAATTGACTCCAAAATTACAAAAAGGGGATAGAAGCTTAGATTAATATTCTTAGCTGCAGAAAATAGGCTAACGACTACAAGTTTGAAATGTAAGCTACCGGAAAAGTAGAAACAAAACAACTATACTCAACATATTATTAGCTTCAACGACTCTTAAAATTTTACACTATATCCCAAAAAATAATAGAATATCTATCTATCCTTATTGGGGAATTATAGTCTGTGGAACCTCAAGGATTATAAAAAGTACACATGCAAACTTTCTCCGAAGAAACAAAAATGTGACCACTGAGACATCTTAAATTAATATCAGAATTTAAAAATATGTATTTGCTCTTAACGTTTTTTTTTCAATAAAAATCGTAAAATATCAGTTTTTTATTAAGATTTTGTGCAAAAGTATTTGTTTAAAACATTTTATTGTAATTAGGTTACGTGCCAAGTTTCAAGTAGTTATCCTTAAAATGACAAACATGTGTATTGAATAATAAATCTAATATAAGAGGAACCACAAATTCTGTAATGTAGCTTGAGTAGACACCTAAAAAATCAAATACCTTCCACCCCATGTTATTTCGGCAAAGTTTAAATGTGTATTTCGATATTATCCGTTTTCAGTCGTTAGATGACATAAAACAGAATACGCGACGAGAATTGAAGTCTCTTCCGAAAAATGCTTTTTGGAAAATGTGCTGATGATGGGATTATTCGTTAGCATGAGCGTATTACTTTGGATGAGGCCTACTTTAAAAGTATAACATGTATTTGGTATTTTATTGGTCAGTTGTTGGTACTTTTTAATCAGAATGTGTATTCTCTCGAATATACCTATAATTCAGTCTTTTATGTAATGAACCCCAAATGAAATCAAGGAAACACAATTCAGGTTTCTTTCACTTATATAAAATGATTGATAGTTGGTTAATAATTGTGTAATGCAACTTTATTTATTCGAAAAACCTTTTTCCCCACATTGCGTGATTAGGAATCCTTGAATATTGTCGCTAAACAAAGTTTGACATTCCCATAATTAGCTCCTCGATAAGCATCGTTTAAAACTATGGCTCAGAGAACTATATTTTCGGACTTACACGACGGACTCCAATCACAGTTGATACCACTACGAACGGATGGCGTTGCTAAACGGAAAAGGCAAAGAATGCATAATAAATAAATATTTCCGGAAAAAAATATATATTCTCGTAACTTCGGATCCCTTACTTAATACTTAATACTGGAACCAAGAAGTGCTAAACAATATTTATAAACAGTTTAGTTTTTTACTTGACTGTGATGATGAAGAAGGTATTTATAGCATATGAAATCGTATATAGTAGAACAACTTTTGTATAGCATGTTATTTTTCTATTGTAATTTAATTTGATTTATTAAAATAGATATTGAACTTTTGCTTTAATACTTTTAATTCAATTATTTAAGCATGCGCTTAAGAGCTTCCTCAATAGTTATACCTTCGCCCTGAGAGTTGATTGTATGTATTTATAATTTGATAGGGCAAAAATGTAACATTGAACATTTAAACAATTTAAACAAACGTTTAATGACTTTTTATGTCGATTGAGCGACTGTTCGGCTGGCTGGCGAGCACATTATTTGCCATAAATCTTTATGGTACTTCTGGGAACTTGGCACAGGCTTATATTTTTCCAGATCGTAGCTGGAGGTTCAACCGTGTTTCAACATGAAAAAGGAAGACATTGACATAATTATTCTGATAGTTCCCATAAAAATTAACATCCTCTGTCATTTGTAACCAGTAGATTGCAGTAATCTAGATTTTTATCCATTGCATTGTTTTGCAATCCTCTACAATATCGGAAAAGTCGGTCAAGTAGCCCCGCCGCTTCTGGTACTTCCCCTACAAACGACCGATTTAATCCATATACTCTTACATATATATCTTCCAATCGGTAGTACCAAATTCGGCCAAATGTGGCATATGTCAAGCGTTTGGTAATTCAAGTTCTGAGAACGAAAATGGGCGAGATTGTCACCCCCTTTCTGGTGGTTCCCAAACAAATTGATCAATTTTTCGAAATTTGATTTTTTACTGTAATCCGTAATTCGTCGTCTAACGTTATATTGCGTTATAATACTGGGTAAAAATAAAAAAACTGATGGAATGATCACCTATCTGCTATCTTCAGTACAAATTACCTTATTTAACTTATGTATATTTTCAAATTAGTATTTTTCATTCAATTGCACTATACTCAGCTCAGGCATTTATTAGTACTGAAAATAATGAAGGATTTTAATGCCACGCCCTTAGAGTACCATGCAAACAAGTTGACCGACTTAACGAAAAATGATGGTCCTTCTATATTTCCCAAACAGAGGACTTTAAAAAGTTACAATTTTGCTTCTTCTATTGTATTTTATTATAATTCAGAGCATTTTTTGCACCCGCACGAAAGAACGTTGTGTAGAGGTGTATTGAAATATAGATTGAAATTTCTGTACTGATTTTCAATTAATACCGAAATCGTAATTGTAAATCATAGCTATTGTATCCGGCTAATTTAATTACCGTTCTCTCTGTGATTGATCGGCGTTTAATTAACATCATTTCTAAAAATTATTCCCATTGTATAATCTGCCATAACATATATTAATCAATATAATTTTTTTCCACCAATTATTTCAACACAATCGACCATATGTTGTCTATTCCAATGATCCCCTATAATTGAGTTGGATGACTGATCGCCATCAATCGATGTTTGCTGTGGGCACCCATCCAGTCAGCCAGACATCATCGTCATCAGCCATCATGAATGAACTCAGTCTACTGTGTGTCGCAGTGGCACAGCGTTGATCCTCTAGATTTCACTGCCAACAAGGCCCAAACAAAATTGAAAATGAAAATACATTAGACAATAGTACGCAAATAATCGGTTCTTTTTTAATTGTTTGATTTATATTGTAAACAGAAACAAACTTCCGACATGAACCAATGAATTATTATCGAAAATCTTCCTTTTCACTAACGTTGGTCTTAGTATTGTAGTTGCTCAACAAAGTCATAAGATTTAATTTTAGCAAACAGTAATTAAAATACATGTTTTATTACACGAGTATTTTGAACATTTGTGTGTTCTGAAGGAATCTATTTTGGCTTTTTAAATTTATGATCGTATGCGCAATGTATGACGTCTGAATTGTTCTATTCTAGATTCGTATTGGAAAAGTGCTGATCATTTGAAATATGTAGTTTCCTTGCGGACGGAAGTAAAATTCATACATAATGTATTGCAATGAAGAAAAGTAAATAAATTTGGCATGACGGGCAGGGATTCAAACAATAATAATAAATATTCGATAATAATAACCTATGATAGCTGGAAGATATGTTTAATATTTTTGACGAGCCTTTAAAAGTTTGTAAATATGAGGTCGACTGAAAATGTATTCTCTGGCCAGAGAAATAGTAAGCATATCACTTTTTTGGCGGTGAAGTGTTCTTCCGAAAACTGAATATCTTCAGAGATGTGGGAAAATTCTCAAAGAGAAAGCTTCTCGTTACTCTAATAATTTCGTACTGGGCTGATGAAGTTTTTCCTTGGCAATACGATTGTATGTATATATTCTAAAGAATTGTTATATTGTATTGTTATTGTTTAGCATACTCTGTCTTATTTGTTAGTTTGGTTTCCTGTTTTAAGGAAAGGGAATGGTTAAAGTGTTTAAATGGTTAAAGTGTCTAAACCTACAAATAAATTTTCAAGTCATGTTAATTTTATTAATGATTGTTTTAGGTGATCCTTCTTGTCAGGAGCATCACTAAAAAACAACTTAACATAGAAGCAATCTTCATTTGTCTTCGTTTCACACAACCGCATCATTTTAATACTGATTCGGGTTATAAAATGCGTGTCAATATGTTTGGTTCAAATTGGCAAATTTCAATTGAAAAAACCTACAAAATATTTTACTGAGAATTTGGTATTCTAAATTTGGATATTATAATTTTGTATTCAAAATTTTACAGAAGCTTCATATTTTCTCTGTCAATAAATCAATCTACTGTAGGTTTTAAATTCTGCTTCAAATTGAGAAACGAAATTAAACAAATTTTTTTATCTCATGAATAGGATATGATTGAGGTGACCGCCACTCAAAAATGATAGATGGCCGTATACGGGGTTGAACCTGCAATTGTGCTATGGTAGGTCACAAAAACGAAACTAGATAAGTTTATAGTTTCGTTACAAGATGGCCAATGAATATTGCTACATTAAGGCAACGAAAAATTTTTTTAAATTACATAAATTATTTTGTCTTTATTCATTTGAAGAATAATACATTTGTATTAAGTCTTTTTAATGGTTTTTTTTTAAGTAAATGAATTTGGCCACTGAAATGTGGAATTTCTTTAAATCGAGCATTTTCGCCGAACTTTTGGTGCAATTTGGCCGGCTATGTGACAATTTGCACCATTTTGTTCCAATCACATAGAGCTGTAGTTATTTTAAGGAATAGTTTTCTTTAAACTCTTTCAATATTTTCACTATGCTACTTTTCTTTATAGCAGCATTCATCGGCCACCGGTAGTTACGTCCTGGTGTGAAAAGGAACAATGTATGAAATGAAAATTTATTTTTAATATAGATCAAAAATAAACTACAGAACGAATACATATATATGTATAATATAACCGAAGATATCGTGAAGATATCTGCCACCAAACGAGTTTAACTTTACACCCGGTTAAAACGTTTACACTTAGAAGGAATCGCTAATAGTAATAAGCATACATTCCGTAGAAAAAGACCATGACAGAGTTTGAGTTTTGATGGGAACAGAAAAAGTCTGTCGAAATCATATTATTCTTTGTGTGTGTTTTTTTATTCTGAGCTTGTGAGACGATGTGTTATCGTGAAGCAAATTCCATTAGATTTTTTCCAAAAATCTTGTCGGCAAGATAAGATTCCTTATTTATAGTTTGACATTCTGGCAAGAATTCGCCGTCATAATCAAAGAAAACAGCCAACATTACATTGCCTTCCAGCTGATGCGGTAGGCGATATTTCGAGGCTTCTCGACTGGATTGCATATGAATCTCATGGACTCATGCATTTTATGAATCTGGGGTCGAAATTAACTCGTTCCTGCATGACCTCAGTGACCTTTACACGACTAAGTTTTTCAGGATAATTCGAAATTAGTCAAGCGGCAACGAGTTTCATACCCAAACTAAGGTGTAAAATGGTAGTAATTGAAATTTGCCTTAAATAAGAATTTTCTGTCAGCATTTCATTTATTTCATTCGTTTTATTGATTAAAACTTTAACTTGAGTTGAAGATGTTGATGGCCGAACAGAGCTAGGCGACTTAGTCTTCTCTAGCATATTCAGAACTTTCATTCGCAGTACAAAATTTGAGACAAATTCTTTATTGAATGTTTTTATCCATAGCGTAAACCGCAAAACAAAATCAAGTACTGTAAAAGAACTAAAAGGCATCTCGAACTCAAACTCCGCGTCAGTATAGAGGACAGTTGTCCCAACTTTGCCATAAAACAAATTTTGGTAATTCTATCGTATGAGCAGTCTATTTAAGAGATGAATTCTTGGTACTTTTTTCACAGAATGTATGTATGTCAAATGCTCCTTATGAATTTTTAAGTCAACTGAGCTTTGTCTGTCTGTCAAGAGCTATGATTTAAGCAAATTTATTTGGAGAGCATTTGAGAAAAAGGTACTCCCTCAAAATATATAGATTCGCCATCACTAATGAATGGATAATGAGAGATGACAAATTTTGGAAGATGAAAAGATTTCTTCATCAAATGACTGTACTAGGTGAACGTAGTTATATTCTCAAAAGGCCGACCACTCTGTAATTACACTTTCTTCTTCCTCTTCTCCTATTTCTGTGATTATATTTTCAGTGAAATTCGGAAAGAAAGTCAAGTGGCAGATCAATTTCCGCCATTTCAGGATTCTTTCCCAGAACGGATTCTTTTCACAGAATACTCAAACGGTATCTTGTAAACCGGCCATGGCGTGACGGTTAGCAGCCGCGACTATCGTTCGCATGATGCCGATGCAGCCACCTATCATCATTCGAGCGGCGGTGTGTCTGACGAATACTTCGAGTAGTCGATTAATCGACAAGTCCGATAAATTGTTCCCAAATTGTGACGTTCGGAATCGTCGTTATGTGGGTCTCGTTGAGTGAGTCTAAAAATTGAATGCGCGTAAGTGCATTAAATATGGGAAGCTCTTCCATATCTCATTCATGGGATAGAATGGAATTGGTTTGTGTTTTTTGTTGAAATGGTCTATTTTACAGCTTAAAGCGACATTTTTTCTTACGGATTGCCACAAATGTGCAATTAAATGTGAGTAACTTGCGGTTTAAAATACTCTATAAATTTATTTCGCACCGAATTTACCTGAGATGATTTGTCTTTGGAAAATATTGATAGGATAGGAAAATGATCCAAGGATATCCGCATCACATTTGTCGAATATGCTACAATATATAAATAAATGATGCTTCTTGAAAGATGCAGTAGAGCTTTTTTTGTCTTCGACAACCTCAGATGAAATTTGCTTTAAATTAGTAATTGAATATTTTAGTTTTTCGTTAATCCTCAAAACAAGGAAGCAAACGACTATTTCAAATTTTAAATAGTAGGTAGTAGCAGTAATAGTTTTGTTTTACAAAACGTATACTTGTTGAATTTTATTAATGACGTATATTGGTGCGTTGACGATGATGTATTAACTAGAAAGCCTTATTTATTTTGAACAACATCGCACAGAATCGTCAAAGCTATATTCCTGGAAAAAATATTTGAATTTGTAAGGCTTAAAAATACTCACTTTGTCTAACTAGTTAGTGTGGAAACCATTCACCATTCACATTCTGAATTTTTAATATTTCGTTGTAGGATAAAAGAACTAGAGAAACAACTATGGTCAGAGTTGAAAAGGCACAAACGAAGACACAAAATTCACTAGCATAAGTAGCTGCCCAAAGTATTATGGACAATATATCGATACAATATTTTTCTAAATATTGAAAATTGTTTAGGATTTATAGTCAGTTTGTGATCAATATCGTCGTTTTTCGAAAAGCCACTCCACTTACATACGTTTAGCCAACCAACATAAAAAGAGTTTGTGTTGTGACGAAACTTTGTCAAGGTTATTAATCGTATGTCTCACTAGAGGATTCTCAATAGAAATTTAGAGTACTTCATGTGAAACCCTGATTTCCACCTATGTTTGAGCAAAAACCGAGTGAAAACTAAATTAACTTGTTAAGCTTAGATAATTGTTTAATAATGACTCAAGCAAAGTACGAGGGGTGGAGCACCATTTGACTGCTTACTAATTTGTAAACCATTTGTGTTTGCTATTTTGAAATTTCCAATCGACTCTGTTTTAACTACTTCTACCTCATTTTCTGTAAGTAATAGATTTTATACCAATTTCTGATTTTATCAGTCCCTAGAAACTCACCCTTTGTTGTTGACCAGAAAATTCCTGGCATATGGTCGGTTAGCAAAGAGATGATGAGATGAACATGATCGCTCAGATGTAAAAATTACTTAACGAGCAATTAATATTATATTTTTCATAAATGTTACTTGTTTTGAACAGAACTAAATACAAATGAAATATTTAGTTTCCAACTTACCATATATTGTTAATGCTAAATACCAAATCGATTTAGCTGTCGTCATGGCTCCGGGCAGTTGTTGCCTTTCAGCGGATACTTCGCAAAACTATAAATTCACTTCTTTTGTTTGCACCGAATTTGAAGCAAATTCGTTGTCCAATTTATGTTAGCGTGAATGTTTTTATTTTATCTTTAGTTTTGCGTAAAATTGAATTTCCTTATTTCTAAATCAAATTGTTTGTAATATCTGTAGTTTGTTTTTTTCTTTTCTTTTCTCGTAAATTTTAATTCGGCCGGTTTGTTTTCACGCCTGATCGCGGGTTCCCCTTCGTTCTGTTTCTATTTCGGCATCACCACATTTTATTTACACTTTCACATGTTAAGTTTATTTAGCACTTTTTTTTTGTTTTTGTGTTTTGCATGCGATATTTTTCGCATATGGTGTTTGGGGTTTCAACACTTCCGCAATTGCATTTCAACGGATTTTGTTTTTTCTCGATTTTTCACTGTAGACTTTTCTAAACAATTTGCGATTTTTCTAAATTCAGTGTGAACAATTGACGGCCGCAGACGTAAATGGAAAACGTTTAAAATAGTATAAAGGTGATCATGATTTATTGGCCCTTGGAAGATGGGTGAAAATTTTCCATTAGAATCATCATCGCTATATAACAGCGTATACGTAAAGAATTTGTTGTTGTTTACAGCCAATAAAATGAACAAAAAATAAGAGAAATATACGTATGGGTACAGCAAGTATTGATCAGGCATCACTTTCTTTGTATTGAAATAAAATTGATTAGAAGCACTGTGACAAATAACCTGTAAGCTTATCTCATCAGAAAATATAATATTCAATCACCTGAATATCAATTCATAATAAAACTAAGAAAATCTACAAATATATATTTATAATTTCCTGTTCATTTAAAGTCATTTTGTGCAAGTCGAACTTGGCCCTGGGACAAAATAAAGAGAATTTTAATTCGAAGTGTGGATATGATATTAGATTTCAAGTAAAATATCACCCTTTCTGAGCAGCTATTTGGAGATAGATTAATATCTTCTGATATATTATTGATCCAAAAATTATGAAATTGATGACCAAGTTATGAACTTTTTAGAAGTAGTTCATCATACTTCCTCATAGCCTAAAAATTGCTGCTTTTCTTATCTTTCACCCCAATGAAGCATGGGTTAAGATCACCAGACAGAATTAAAGCTTTGCCTATCACATTTTGTAACTTACTGTAAATTTGTATGTGGATAGAATGCCAAAAAACTTTCAATATGCCTTGTGAATTGTATATTCTAATAACGAATATTTCGCGCTTTTCACCACTATTTGTTATTACGTACAAAAATAACGAAATATCGAAAATTTAACATGAGGTATCCATCCCGTATCAACTATTACCGCCTACTGGGATGCACTGTACTGGAATGTTGCATGCAGTTTGTTTCGTTTATATACTCCAAAGAAGAGTGAATACTAACTTTTTCAAAGTTTACACCTAACCAAGTTATACAAAATTTGGCACTGGAAGCAGATTTTCTAATATGGTTCAAATTTTGGAAATAAACCTTTGTAAACTTAAGAAATATTTCATACGTAAATATTTTTAAAGATTACGATTGCCAAGAAAATGTTTAATATTTTGATTTTCTGATAGTCTACGAGGACGGTCCCAAAACTAGCCAACATGACGTGTAGATGATGCCAGTAGTTTGAAAAAAATATATATCAAGGCGCCGCGTTGTTTAGCATTTTTATTTGAGCCATCGAAAATAAATGATCTCAGTGGATTTGTAAGCATGGAAAAAATTGATAACCGTTATGTAATTCAATATTTGCATTTGGAAGGTTTCAGTCTAATCAACATTAAAGCCGAGCTAAATTCTACTCTAGAGGAGTCTGCTCCTACGTTTACGGCTGTAAAATATTGGACAGCAGAGTTTAAACAAGCCCGTATGAGCTGCCAAGACGAACACCGATCAATTGTGGTGTCCACGCCAGACACGGTTAAGAAAATCCACAAAAATGGTATTGGACGATCGTCTGCTGAAGGTGCGTAAGCTAGCTGAAATGATAAGCATTTAAAAAAAGTGATATTTATCGCATATTGACTAAAGATTTGAAGATGATAAAGCTGTGCGCAAAATGAGGGCTGCGTTTGCTTTCAATAGAGCAAAAACAGCGTCGTAAAGATAATTCAGTAGAGTGTTTGGCGATGTTTTACCGTAATAATGCCGAATTTTTGCATCGATTTATAACAATGGATGAGCTATGGGTCCACCACTTCACACCTGATACAAAAGAACAGACAAACCAGTGGACTAGAATAGGACCATCGACAGTTTATTTTGGCGACTGTTTGTTTTTTTTTTTTTTTTGTTGATACGCATTTAATTACTCGTATTTTTATTGATTATCTTCAGAAAGGAAACCCCATCAGCAATGAATATTATGGTAATTTATTGCAGCGTTTGGGTGATGAAATTAAGGAAAAAAGGTCGCATTTGGCGAAAAAGAAAGTGTTGTTTCATTAAGACAATGAAAAATTAAAATTCATTAAGAAATTGAAAAATAAAGAAAAAATTTCCCAACTCTTTTGTGTCTTCTTTGTTAGGTCGGCGATCTTAAAACTGCCCTCGTACCTCCTCTTCTTCAAATGTCGTGTATTTTTGTGCCAACCTGATCAGTAGTTACGGCGTTGTGCAGTTATTACTATTTCTTCTGCGCTGCTGGACACTGCGCTTCACACATAAATATTTACAGACACTGCTTCATTAATTTTTCGTTTTCTTCTGTACATTTTTATCAATCTTTCTCATAATTACAATTATATGTGTGTTCACAAGGAGAAACGACTTAAGTGGAGTTAAAACAAAATCAAATTTGTTGTTGTCCTTCCTTAAACACATATTCGCGGCCGAACCCCAATCGAAAATTCATTATTATTCACAAGTGATAGCCATTTTCCAAAAGAACGATTTTTGTAGAAGTCTCTCTCCAAAAACTGATGTAAGCAAGGCTATTTTTTTTGCTGTTATTCCTTGTGTCCTTAAGGTGCATGTTGTCGTCTAAGCGTGGTTTCAATATTTCGTATATTTCAATGTGTCATAACAGCGATTTTTTAAAAAACTCAAAATCTCAATACAATAAATTGGTAGTTATGGCACCTTCTTTATAAATTGTGTAGAAAATATATTATCTCTTATAATGAATATCAAATTGAGTTTATATCCTTACCTTATTAGTATATAAACTCAATCACTGATGAAATTCACATCACTCTCAATTAACAGCCACCTATGTGCGAAATTGTTTAAAATTTAACAAAAATATAATCGAAAGTGATGATTATTAATTATACCAGAAAATGCAGTAATTTATTTCCTTTTCTTTTTTTCTTCTGATGATTTTGTATATACAGTGCAACACGTTTATAGCGAACTGTTATAACGACACATGAGTAGAACGGAAGATCTTTAGCGATCCCAATAATTTTGACAACTTTTAATAGAAAATATAGGGCGATTTACTCAAATTTGCATCATATATTAAAATTTTTTATTGGAATCGATAAATTAGTCTTCGCCATTTAATTTTTAAAGATAATTTCATGCAAATGTTGTCCGTTAAATCGCAAGATCTAGGGGGCCAACTCACAGGGCCAAATCGAGAGATAAGTTGCTCACCAAATTCATCCCTCAACATATCCATTGTTTCACGAGCAGTGTGGCATGTTGCACCGTCCTGATAAAACCACATGTCAACCAAGTTCAACTCGGCCAATTGGATTGAGTAACACATGTCCAATCACTGAGAACGGCGACGAATTGACGTCTCACGATCGTCATTAACACTGGTCGCTACGGCTGCAATATTTTCTTCGGTATGCACTCTACGTATGCGAGTCGATGGTTTTGTGTCCAACGAAGTAGATTTGGTGCGAAATTTGGAGATAACAGCACGAATTGTTGATCCAACAGGTCGATTATGACGACCATAAAATGGTCGTGTAAACGATGCACATTTGTCACAGAGCACGAATTTTGATAATCAGTTTCAATGATTTGCAACCGTTGCTCGTTTGTTAGTCTTTCCATTATGAAATGACAGAGTATACTGTACACTTTTCACTTTGATAGATGACGTTTGGACGCCATTACCAACCAGTGCTGCCAACCTGAAAAACTTAAACCTTAAAAAATCACCCAATACTACTATTATAGCGAGCATGCTTAAAACGAACTTTATTTACGGCAACCACTTTTTTAGTTCTAATGAAGAAATTTTAATACAATTTTCTACGTTTATAACAAAAAACTCTAATCATCGTGACAATTGTGTGAATCAAAATATCAAGCAAGGCGGAAGTTACAAAGTCTGGAAAGAGTTTCCCTGATTTTATTCAAAATATGCAGAAATATGTAAATTTTAAGAAGTTCGATGATGAAAAAATTTTAAAGAAATTTCGTAACCGTTGAAGTACTGACTAACGTTAATCTACAGGGTAACTTTTTTTAAATCAAAGTATTTCATTTATTTTCTCTTTTATTTAATTTTATAGAAAATGCAATTTTATTTTACAGAATTAATTGGTTTTGAAGATGATAGACTGTACTCGTATATGATCTCAGTGGTCATTCACGCATATGCGGAAATTCTACATTGCGACATCGCCTAAATTATTGTTTTAATGGACTGCTCCAATTCATTCAAATTCATTAGTCTCGTTTTGAACACCTCGTGCTTGACATAACCCGAAAAAAAATGTTTGGTGCAGTCAGGTGACCAGTGGGAAGTTGAATTTCTGGATATTAATTTGTTAGGTCTGGCTATAGGTGAGGTGCAGTGGGCTCCATTTTGCTGAAACTCCTTCAACGGTCCCCATTATATTTGTAGTACGATTCGTGCGCCACCCTGTATCAGATCAATATTTTGGCATGGTGTTTGCATCACGAAACACATTTTTTGTTATTATCTCGTTGGCAATTCGAAATTCGTATTCTCTGTTTCTCCTATCACTTATGATCCACAAAGGAATTTGATTTAAGATTCTATGAATAGCATATTAGCACTGTAACTTTTTTGGTTGTTTTCTTACTCGATACTAGAAATATTTTTTTGACCCATAATAATGAACTAAAACGTGCGGTTGATTTGAATTTGCTTTACTCATGTTCGACTGTATTAAGGAATAATGCATTTGTATGAGTTTTCTGTTCTATGCATATCTTCATGGACAGTCATATTTCGATTACCATATTTTCATAAATTCATGTTATTTTTCACAGAACTGTAAATTCTGTTACCCCCACCATAGCTAACATAAATTTAAAAAAAAAAAATATCACATAACATTCCCCTCCCCAAATAGACAATTCCAATTTTTATCGCGTGTCAAACATTAACAATTCAAATGGGTTTCAAGTGACTAAACTGTGAACATCTAAATTGATTCTATCAAAAACTTGAATGCAATTATAATAACTATAAACTTTATAAATATTCAATATACAGAATGCATTCCTACATGCATAGCGGACACCCACCCTTTCGCATTCGTAGCCTCCGGTATAGAAAACTACTGGCGTTTATGTGACTATGCCAAATAAGCCCAAAGTGACAAATGCATTTCTGCTAATAAACAATTACAATTACAACATTCAGAAAGCTTTCATTTTGCCTAGATACCAATACAATATAAAACAAGCAGCCAAATGCATAAATAGGCGCCCTTTTTTGGTAATAAAAACAAGTTTAATATACCAAAAATAGATAAGAATTGTCAATTGTTCTTTTATTCATTATTGAAAATAACGCATTATAAATATGACGGTCGCATTTGGATTATGTGAGCGTGGGTGGCCGGCCACAACAGCACTGCAGCGAATTTTATCGTTTGTGTAATTCATGTGGCACAACTTGTAGGAAAATATTCGTACTTGAACATATTTGAATTTATGTATGAAAAATACTTTCCTTTTCGCCTGTACACACTCGCTGACGTTGGCATTATGGCTTTGGAGATTGTAATCCATTTTCAAGGTTATTCGCCCGTCGTAATGAAGCTTAAAATACTGAAATAAAATTTTTTCTTATTAGAAAATTACATTAAATTTAATTGAAATTTCCCAGAGACGATTTCCCATCAATTCTCTGTCGGTTCCTACGCTAATTGTGGGGCTTGCTGATGTTTTTTCTTATCTTTTTATTTTGTGTCGAATTATTTATTTGAAATGAAAAGATCAATGAGCTCGTTGCTCCATTTACTTGCTTAACAACACAATAATTTCATATGAACTGCTATTAGTTCAAACTGTTTTATAAATGGTTTTATACAGATGTATTGTTTAAATAATTACTTAATTGCCGCGCTAGATGAAAATATATAAAAATTCCATTAATATCTAAATGAAAGCACAATTGTTTTCTGATCATTGATTAAACGTTTCAATAGAAATATTAGATAAATGGTTTGTATCCAATTTAATAGAAATTGTGCAAATGGGTGTAACGTTAACAAATAGTTCATAGATTACTAAACTATTACGTTGAAATGTTAAACTTTACAAAGAGTATTGCTGGGTAAATGTGTGCTCGAGTTAATATTTTCAAAATGCGTAACACATCTCATCAACAATTTGAGACTGGATATTGAATAATAATAATAAGTCATAGTGATTCTTAAGTTGGAGGCAGCTTTTCTAAGCTGTCCCAATTTCTGAAGGTCGTAACTCTTCGCAAAAATTAAGGAATGTTTTGAAAGTTAACATTTTAAAATTAAATTTTATGATCGGAGCATTAACGCGTTTACTTTAATTTGGTTCGGTGTATCGATTTTAGCGGCAGTGGCATGATTGCAAGCCACTACCGTACATATAAGTATAGGTTCAAAGCCAGATACAACCAGCAAATGTTTCTTTGAATTGCAATCACGTCGATATGTCTAATGAACACTTTGATTGATCAACTAATTGACAAGTCAAGTGAAAGCCTACCAATGTAACGTTCGGAATCGTCGTTAAACAGTAAGTCTCGTTCAATCAGTCCAAAGATGGAATGCCTTAAACGAGTTCATTGAGTATGAGAAGCTCTTTCATACCCTCCTATTCATGGAGCGAAAGAGAAAATGCATGTGGGCAAGATATCCGTCACATCCCAACTATCTACGAACTTAACAATCCCTATATATTTCCAAGTTCCTAACATCATCATATAAAAGACGGTCATAAAAAACATGCTTCCAATCTTCCACATGACGCTCGCAGTCACAAGAACTATTTTCAGCCAGACCTCTTTTGAACAGAACCTCGTTCAAAGATCCATGCCCAATCAATATGTAATCCAGACTTAAGTTAAAACCAAAATCAGAATTTCCACCGAGAAAGCAAACGATGTGCAATAAGGTCAGGAGGCCTTGGATGTCAACAAAATGTGCAGTTTCGCGAAATCAAGGAATTTTCATTGCAATTCTTCCATAAACGATTTGGCCTGCGCCACCTTGTTGAAACCACACAGAGTTCAAAGGATTCTCTCTTAGCGTAGTTCTCCGTAAATAAAATACTTACAGTTGATAAAATACGCTTCATATCCAAGTCATAAGTCCAAAGTTCTATGGCATAGTAACTTATTTTACCGTTTTGCTTATTGGTCTTAAGCCTGCATTAATGGCTCCATGAGCATAAATATAGGCAGGCGTTCATAATGTCTCTATACTGTCTAATAATGGCTCATATTATCCAAGTAATCATTCATAGATGAAAATATATTGATGTAATCCCCACACAAGTTGATTTTTAATTATGATTGATTAATTTGGTATTCAACAATTGTCCACAGAACTAATATAAGTACGTACATATCTCAATTATTAGTTTCCTATTGCCTACCCGCATGCATGAATGGTTATTATTTCATGGTTTTTGGCTTTGGCTTCTTCACAACATCATTCAATCATACCAACCAAAAGAATCAATAAAACTAAACTGTCAAAATATTGTGCCAAACTAATAAATTGTTCTATCTATTAAATCGTTCGCCTTTTAAGGGCTGCCAAACAATTAAAGAAGCGTAAATGTGTGTCTTCTTTTGTAAAGAAATTAGTTTTTTTGTTCAATTTCCAAATTAGGTCATTATCGTCAACCATTTGTGGGATTGGGTAGAGCTGCTAATTAATTTCAAAATCGCACACATACAGTGCGTAACAAATTGTTTAATGCTTTCCGTTTATTAATATTGTTCTGTGGTTTCCCCACTTTATGCCAAATATGCTGGCATTACTTTACTCTATCAACAGATCATATGATTTTGGTTATGGAATCTAACGGAAATTTAAAAATTTCATATCCGCTTTATATGGAATGTAATATCGGCCATATAAATTCAAGATATTCCATTTTAAAACTTGAATATTCTATTTTAAAACTTGAAATTTAAAATTCATTGGTGTGTTTCTGTTCATATATTCATTCATGTTCTTACAGATAAGTTTTATCAGACTGACAGACTCTTTTGTTGTGATTCATGAATTTAGCATTAATACAAAATTTTAATAGTTGAATGGTGAC
The DNA here is from genome assembly GCA_019455685.1 of Philornis downsi. Lineage (NCBI taxonomy): Eukaryota > Metazoa > Arthropoda > Insecta > Diptera > Muscidae > Philornis > Philornis downsi. The sequence goes on from JAHXMU010000008.1 coordinate 2,661,088, forward strand.
GAGAGAGGTACAATTCCAAAGTTGTTTATGCTGTATAACATAGTTCTTAGAACAAAATGAGAATAAGAATAAGATTTTAAATAGTCAATTGATCTTTTGTGGGGTTGATATCTATTTTTATCTTCACCCGGAGCAATGAAGGTATTTATCGTTTGTAACGGCAGCAATGACTTTGTAAGTCGATTAGCTGGCTGGTGGACATGATAGCGGTTGCAGATCTTCACTAAACATCTTAAAACTTGTCACAACCTAACATATTGCCAGATCGCAGCCAGGGGTAAATGAGCTACCATCCCCTTACCGGACTTTCTGGTCTTGTAGTGTGGGATGTTCATTGGCCGCTTTCCAAAATGCAATTTTAACCCTGTAACTCCTTATTCATAGACTACAATAATCTGATTTTTTTGTCAATTATTTATTCTTGATGACATCTGGAAAAATCGATCGGTTAAATATGTCCTTTCTGGTACCTCTCAAATATTCATAGATTAATATCTTCTAAATGGATAATTGCATTCAAATGTAGATTGTAGCGATCTGAATTTTTGTTAATGGTTTTACTTCATAATTCTTGGTAAAGGCTAGTGCTATGCTTACTTTTCACGTTGAAACCATATACACCCTACATACAAAAAAAGATGGTCGTTGAGTTTTTCTTCCATATGTTTTTCACGAGAAAATTATTCTTATATGGCAAAGCCAACCTGTTTTTTACATTTTTACGTCTCAATATATTGGATAATATATTCGTAAACTTGAAAATGAAATAGTGATTAAGAGAGACGCAACTTAGCAATTCTGCAAATATAATATCGAACATATTATGGCAAAATAAAAACATCAGTTGTTTCGATTTCAACGTGGGAAATTAATACAAGAAAAGCTGGCAATGCCGCTGTATTTTTCACGAGCAAACAATGTCTCGTGAAATTTTTCCCTCGTGAAAATTAAAATATCATATTTTGAAAAAATTCGGCTTTCTAACTATGTACAGCTACACTAAATTCAGTAAAATTTTGTGCGTATTAAGGGTTTGGTTAGGTAATGTCTGAAAATGGAAACAGTATTGTCACGTTCCTTCTGGTATCTTCCAAACAAACTTCCCGTTTTTTGAAATTCAAAGTTTTCACTGTAACCCCTAATTGCTAAACTGCAGCAACCATTATTTTTGTTAATTGCATTGCTTTACAGTATCTGGTAAAATGTAGGAAAAATCGACCATGTAACTCAAGTATTATAGTTGCACTGTACTCATCCAAATTTCACAATCGTCCTGCGCTTAATTCTGAGAATCAATATTGACTGCAGTTTCAAGCCTATGCAGAAACATGTATTTTTTTTTTCAAATAACACTTAATGTAATGCTTACTAAAATATCAAAAATTGACCAAATAACACCTGCCAAAATGTTCGGGCGAGCGTTAGCTAGAGTATCTTTCACTATGGATTTCTGTCCATAATTTTGTAAAAATATATCAGTTCGGCGTTAGATAAGTAAACGTATCAGAATAACCCTCTTTCCGTACATAAAATATCGCATTTTTTTAATATTTTGTAATAACTACGCCAAATATTAGAAAATTAATAAGAAAATAAAACAAATTTTTGAAACCACTAAAAAAGGCCCACTTTCCTCACGGGTGAATTTGTTTCTGTATGGGCACTTCTGGCACCTGTCGTACACAGCACCGTTGTTTAACTTCGTCATCAGATATCTTGCCGTTCCAAAAACAAAGTCTTCTCATACATAATTTCCCGGATTAGCTCATTTTTCGTTTAAAAATCGTATTTCTATGTACGAGTATATTCACAAAATTAAGCCTACAACAAGGATGCTCAGTTACAGACATGTACGAAATAAGATGGTTCTTTTTCGCATCTATCGATTATCAACGCCTTTAATTATAAACTTGGATAATACTGAAAAGAAAACATTTTTCCAACAATTGGTTCAATTCACTAATTTTATTCACCACTAGCTGACACGGCAAACGTTGTTTTGCCTTCAAAATGCATTTTGAATTATTAGTAGTTATGTTTGTCACCTACCATTATTTGATTCAATGTTAATGTGGTAAAAAAAATTAATTGCAAAAATCTCATCTCCAACGCCATCTATCACTTCAAATAAAACCTTTTAAACCTTCCGGAATACTCTACAAATAATTTAAGACCAAAATGAGCCAAATCGGTCCAACCGTTCTCGAGCTTCAGCAAGGCTAACGCACAGCAATTGATTTTTATAGATAGATATAGATAGATAATAGCAGTCTACAGTGTCACGGTATACCGATTCGTCATTAACGAAATGGACGAAATAATGTATCGAAATTTTTATTATATTTTTTTTTTCTTTTTTGCATTTTTGACAAACCCTCAATTAGACTGGTTTCTTAGAAAGTGAGAAAAACGAAAATTTAAACCAATTCGGACAAGCCTTCCGATACCTCCCATACGTAGTTTGGTCGCACTGTAACTCCCAAGTAAATGATCTGAATTCGAACAAATTTAGAACGATTTATAGTCCTCACACGAAATATAATCTTCACTTCATCAAACTGGAACCGTCAGTAATGTATGTAAGTTCACTGATTGAGAGAAGGTTTTTCATTTCTCATTCATGGGATGCAAGGGGATATGTTTTTTTTTTTTTTTATAACAACCTATTGTTGATCTGATTTTAATCAGATTTCACATGAGTTAAAATGTTTATTATGTCTCAACACAAATGCAGAATTTGGACGGAATCGAACCATGCTTTCGATGTCTCCCATATGAATGAGTCTACGGGCCCCGAAATATAATCACACTACACTACCCTACTGGACGATTTGATTTTAGTCAATATTTAAATCACTTAACATAGCTTCTACCTTCCCTTAAGAGCAAAATTTTGAAAGAATCGGACTATGCCTTTATTCCACGCAGTTGTTAACGTAACGTTATTTATTGAATTAATATATATATATTTCTTTTTATATCTTTTGATATTTTTAAGCAAATGAATTTCTAATTTAAATTTGTATAACAGAAATTAATTTATTGAATTTTTGGTAGCTATTACTTGTACAACTGTATAACAATTAAATCTCTTAACTAGCTGGCAACTAAATAGTAATTTTGAATTTAAACTGTTATTTTTTCTAAGAAATAAGACGATAGTCTTCGTGATTGCTAACAACTTGGCCTCGTCCTCTTTTTTCCCTGAATCATCTTTACGACAACATCGTCAGTTAGGCCATTACTAAGAACAATTAATAAAACTATGTAACCTTTTGAAATCGAATCGAAACTCTTTTATTTCCCTCACCCTCAAAAGTATCTTTCCCGTCATCGACTTACAATATTAAAATTTCTTGACTTTGATATCGCGCTATCATAAAAGGGAAAGCAAATACTTTCTTCAGCCTTCATATAACTCCCATACATCTGGAGGTCTCGAAAATTCTTCACATTATAACACCTTATCATACGGTCTGAATTTGAATACATTTCCCATCCACTCGTATAGCTAAATGAAATATTTTGGGAGAATGGATAATAAAACACATATTGGATTTGAAACAAACTTCTTATGCATTAACATGTTCGCATTTTTCAGCTAAATGATATATTATGCAGATTACTTTCTATATTTTAATAACAATAAAAATAATGTATATGTACATGTACGTAAGTATATCCTTTTATAAATGCAAGGTCATAGTTGCTCTATAATTTATTATAATAATAATATAATTTATATTATTATTCCAAAATATTATAAAATTAGCTGATTTGCGCGACCTATGCTTTTCCATTGAATATTATCAATGTGGCTTTAAAAATAAAAAATCGAAAACTGAGAGGCAGATACTTGACAGGACCAAAAAAAGAGAGATATGTAAAAAGATCGATTTTATGTTAAGATTTCTGCAAACGGTAATAATGATTGCTTATTCGAAGATCAGTTTTTGAAATATTTTTCAAAACATTTGACAATTCGCCGATTAGATGCCCCAATATTTGTAATGTTACCCGGTGATACCATCTGTTACATAGTTGGCAATTACATAAAATTCAAATTTTATATAAATAAGTACAAATCGGTTAACTGGCTGTGAAGCACTTAGGGCCGGAACGCTTAAAATTTTTGCCAAAGTGCGTCCAATGACCGAATGAGATTTTCAAGTTTACTGACAAAATATTTTAACATATGTCATTTACATACATCATGAAATATTGAATCATCCCAATAGAAAGCAAAGCACGATGGTGGCACACAAAGTATTTTTACAATTCTGTCACACTTCAAAGTTTCCAAAAACAATAAAATTTTATGATAACTTTTTAGCAAAATTTGTCCACTAGAAAGCATAGCATTTTTTTCTTTTTGATATACGGAAATAAAACACGGAAGTTGTACGGTTGACAAGTTCTTGAAACATTTTCATATAATTTACAGCATTTTTCCTCTGGTTCGAAACATAATCTCTCTACATGCTATAAAATGTTTATTGTGCCATTCATCCCTCTTTGATGTGGTCAATGTCTCAGACGTATGAGTGATGGAAGCCTCGTTACAGTAGTGAGCAATAAAATAGTAGGTGGTTTGTTAATGGAACTTAAACTTGTATTACATTCCACAATTATAGTAAGAAAAACGAGTTTTGTTTGTTTTTGGAGAAGGTTGAGAAATTTTTTTTTAAATACTCCGATTACCTAAATAAAAATTTTACATTAACAAAATTCTCTATGGATGTAGACGTTCAAAAAAATTCACATATTTTTGTTTAGCTGTTTAGACAGGGTGATAAATTAGAAACAGACTATCAAGCTAAAAGATATATCGAAGTAAAAATAACAAGATAAACAACAGACATAATAAACATTTTTCCGCAATTAAATGAGTGTTTTAAGGTCAGTAAAACGGCCGATAATGTTGGCTTTATGTCTTCAAACCCTTATTTAAACTACCAAAAATATATTCAAGTACGACAGCGATAGAACCAACATTGATCATATTCAATTTTATAATTCAAAATGACAGTCCATCGGGGAATGCTGACGACAACCAAAACTGAAGCTCATATCTAGTAAATGTGGCGCCTCCTTCAGGTCCAACAGGCTATGTAAAAAAAAAAAACATAAAATCTAGCTTTTCTTATTCTCATAATGACGAATGTACATTCTGTCCAAAAAATACTCACAATTGATCATTATCAGAATCCTTTCTGTCTTTAAGTTGACACAACTGTCTTCTATAATAACGCAGAATTTGAGCACGATTTGTTTTTTAGTTTGTTTACAACACTCGATTTTCCCAATTCATCTCAAGTATGTTTTGGATAAAAACCCCAGCAAACGGTAAATAAAGAATATTTTTCTAAACAGTAAGCGGGGCTTGGGAAAACCAATTTATCTAAAAAGGGCAGATTTGTGTAAAAGGAAAATAAAGGATTTCAACAATACAATACACGAATTTCTGGCCAAAATCTCAATAAACATCATCAAACAATCAAACATTCATTTGAAAAAACTTAAATTTGCAATTCGAGGCATCCATTTTCAGTCAATAAAAGACATAAGTGAGACTTAATGACGATGATTGACGTCCTTTCCGGAAAATGTAAATGTGAATCGGTACAATAAATTTAAATGAATAATAAACATTTGGTATTTTATCGGCTAATTTCTAGCACTTTTTTGACAGAAGACATATTCTATATATACATTTGTTGATTCTTCGGAATATAGTTAACAACTAATGTATTTGATCGATCTTGATACGATCCATGCAAACTCTATGAAGTAGCCAACAAACAATGCCAAAACTGTTTTGCAATCGGTCTATCGTTTTAAGGACTTTTGCAAAAGTATGAGAAATATCAAATCATTAAGCATATTATAAATGTAAAAGAAGTCAATGGACACAACTTCAAAAAAATTGAACATACATCATACTATATATAAGCATTATACACCGAGTTATCCATTTATCGGTTTCAAAATTTAGTTAAATAAAAAGTAAAATGATAATAAAATAACTAAAGAAATTGTATTGCCTTCATGACCAATTGCCATCAGCAAAATGTGAGATTACGCTTTCTGGAAACTTCTCATGCAATAAAGCCAAAATCGGTCGTGTTGAAACCACACATCGTCCAGTTCATAATCTTCAATTGGAGGCAAAAAAAATTGGTTATAATAGCGTTCCGAACTGAAATTTGGAATATCTGCCACACTTTTACTAACAGAAGTGATATTTTCGACAGTGCGTACATTGCGATGATACACAGGCCTGACCACATCATTAACGCTTCCACTGAAGCCAAGTTTCTTCATAATCTTGCCAATTCCTTGCACCCCGTAATGCACGAAAAGTGTTCACGTTTGACTCACCACCTGTATAGTACTTTTTAACTACTTTTACGCATTGTACGATAGTTGAGCGATCCACATTCGAGGAAAACTTTGCACTAAATAAATAATACTTCAGATGACAGGTATTTAACAGCTGACATTCTAAGATAACGGAAGGCCTAATGCTCCATGACTCAACCTTTGCTTGAAACAGACAATTGACACGCAACAATGATGTAGCAATATTGAGATATTTGTTACATTTCCTGACATTATAAAAAATGCTCGAAATTTTTTGAAATAAAAAGATGAACAAAACTGAAAGGAGCGAAAAAGTCCAGGACAAAATTGATCCAATTATTGGTGATTAAGAACAGGCTGATATATTTGGCAGGGGATGCGCCTAAACAATGTTCAGGATATTTGCTACTTATTTTGTTATTTTTATTCAGATATATTTCCTGACCAAATCGTCAGATAATTTAAATATTCAAACTTAATTATGGCTTAGTTTGGCGTCCCTGTGAAGTTGATATGCTTTTGCGGAATAACATGCAGAGAGGAAGACTTCAATGAGGATAGCTAAAGATCTTAATGAGTCATTTTGCACTAAACGAGGCCTTAGACAAGGAAACAATCTATCATCTGATCTCTTGAACATACCTATTGAAATAAAAATGGGAAAACTGCAAAACACTCACGTACTACATGCGTGTGCCCATGATTTTAGCATTGTTGGTCGAAAAGTGCGCAATGTTACTGCAGCCTTATCAAGTTCTGAGGAAAAGTCAACAAAAGTAATATCAGTAAAGAAATCAACAGAATAGAGTTGCTTTAAAAAATATTATGTGGTTATATGGACTAAACAAACGATAACTTTGAATGTCTGGACGATATTGTTTCCTACGTCACCTATACCAAATTATCTCAGCCCAAAAAAAGCTATTGTCTGAAAATAGATGCCGTTGTGCACTAAGCAATCAATTTTATGTAAAAATTCTCTTTTGACAAGATTCTTAACACAGTACTGTGAAGAATCTTGGGTTATAATTCACGCGAATGAATCTGCTCTGGTAATCTCTATGCGAAATGTTTCTGTTACGTATAAAAACACTTGGTTTTAGTCTTTTTCATAACATGTTTGACAGATCCTCACATCCGGTGGGTAAATAAACCCAGCTGTAGTTGGTGCAAACACTAGGACAACCATGAAACATAATGCGCTTAGATTTTCATAGTTGAGTAAGGACCAGGGCATGTTCATTGTACATATATACTCATCACCACTGGTTTTACATACATCAACCTCTCTGTGCTTAACTATAACATAGCTGTTTTTACCTCTTCTAACTTAAAATATTGATAGGCGGTAACTTGAAAGGTCACCATAATGATTTATCCATAAGTCATTTCAACATCATTTTCAAGTATAGATGAGCGAAGTGCATTCAAAAAAGTTTCATCTAACCAAAATTATTTTTTTCATTTTGTTGCCAAGTTTTATCCGACAATTTTAATTAGATTATTATATTCATACTATTGCTTTATAATATAATAACATCAATATTTGAAAAATTGGCGGACACAAATATTAAATAAAACGCACAGCGGTATGAGAAACAACCGTTTGGAGATGGCTGATGGAACACACCATAATTATTGCTAATTTTTCTTTCACATAATTGGTCCAGTTCCCAAACCTTTCTAAAATTAAATACAAATCAAATAATTTTAATCAATAGGATATATTGTTAGAAGAAAGGATATGTTGTTAGACGAAAGGCTATATTGTTAGAATTATTAATAGAAGAAAGGATGAGTGAAACTCGATCCTTCATCTGACACCGTAACTAGACGGTGCATTTGAAAATGTCATCACACCAAAGACATCTGTTTATGGCCATTAGTTAACATTTAATGTTTACGATAACGAAAATGAGATTATGAAAATATTTATTCAACTCAGTTTCGTTTCATGCCGTATCATATATGTAGTTAATTCAAGCAACGAGCGTCTTCTTCTACAATTAGATAAGATCATCGTCATAGACGTCTACGGAGAAAAAGGTCTTTCATTTTGCATTATCTTCAGCATACAGACATTTGCACAAGTCTATAAACATCTTTACTTATACTTACACTCACCACATACAAAGATTTTGATGTCGACATTAAATGAATGAAATCTTTATTAGAAAACACAATTTGCATTTTGTTTGTTTTTCATTTAATAATTTTTATTTACATTAATTTCAACGAAATATAGAAAATCTGATTTCTTGTTGGACCAAGTCAAAAAAAGAACAAGAAATAGCGATACAATAATATTAATTTTAAAAGATGCCAAAAAAATTATTTATTTTGGCATATTCAAAATTGCAATTTACACTGGACGACGAATTAGCATCGTCATCTTTGCAAACGATGATGTGGAATAGAACATTAAATAGGACATTTTCTTCATCTTTGAAGAAAATATGCACAAACTGCAGTGTGCAACACTTTCTTGGGATTGGATGACACCTCCACATGAAGAAAACCAAATGTGTTATACTTATTTTCAAAAAAATACATATCTGGTTGGTCAAACTAATTTTCTACGGATGAGAATTTTTTTTAGTTATACACCGAATAATTAATTTTCATAATTTTCATATATTTACACTTTTTGAATGGTATCGCAGGCGGAAATTAAACCTTTCGATCGCAAGACATAGTTCTTATACTACCTATAACAATCGAGGAGTCTCTCTATCTCTGTCATCCTCATTGACTCATGATTACAAATCTGCTGTTTTATGAACATGTTACGGTCAAAACCTGGTACAACATATGATATATCATAAATCACTTATTGGAAATTGCGTTGACTTCGTGTCGTTCGTATGTTATATAATGCTTTAACGTATTGGTTATTATTTCTGATATGCTATTGCGTGCAAAAAATAATACCAGATTCAATTTAAATGAATGGCTTATCGAATGCCGAATATAATTTCAATATCCTCATCATTTGGCCAAAAACTTTCTCCGTGAAGCATCCTTTCGGCAATTGCACGCAGATAGTAGTCTCTGGAGCCTTGTTCAGGAGAAAGGTGACGCAACTATTTTAGCTTCTATTGTAACCATCGACTTGTAAAGTTATGCACTGTCCCCATTTTATTTCGCAATATTCTCCCTTTCTTCTTTTTTCAAGGTAATCGACGAATAGAATGTTGCATTTTAGGCGCTTTGCACGTCTTTCACCAGATGTTTTTTATACAGCGGACTGCAAATTCAATGCGTTTATTATTATTAAAAATTGTTATCTATTAAAAAAAAAAAAAATTTCTCATGCCGAAATTTTCACGCAAAATACTTTTGATGCCTTTAAAATGTCAGCCATCTTTTACGTTTTAACTTTCCTACTATAGAGTATAATTTCTGATGATTTTTTGAGTAACCACCTATTTTGAAAGTCTGCTGCGTACAGTTTCATTGGCGCCCGTGTGACCTCTATTGAAGTTAGCAAGCACTAACAAATGACTGTTTTTGGCTGAAAATTCGCCAAGCCATTGTTGGCTTTAAGCGGCATTTTTCAACAACCAACAACAAGAACTTTTTTTACCAAAATCATACAAAAATAATCGAAATTGCACATTGTCATATCCTTACTTTCTAAAAAGAACTTCGATTTTTTGTTAAAGATAAAGTCAAGTACTTTAGTGCCGGAACCCTTCGGTATTTTGTGGTGCAGTTTCTTGGTATGTTTAAATATTTCTGAATTTTCGATAAGAATATTTTATCTATTACATGTTCGACTTTTTGGAATCAGAGACTCAGAAATTGCCAAAGCTTGGTAAACGAAAAATTTAAATAACAATCTGCTACTTCCTTTTCTTACAGCTATAGGATCAATTAATAGGGTATTATAGTGTGTTTAAATTTCAGAGCCCAATTGTAAAGGGAGGTTATAATTTTGTTTTACAGATTTTTAACGTTTTCCTCATAATATTTTCACGAAATCATGTGTAGCATGTTTTTCATTCTATATGCACACATTAAATTGGAAAGTATTTTCCATCTTCTATCGATGCATATCTGTATATAACTAATCACTTAGTAGCAGAATTCTTCCTTGGACATCAGAGACTCTTAATAATCATTATAGCAAATAAACGCGTAATTAAATGCACAAATCAAGAACCAAATTAAAGGCTGTCTCATTTTCCTATACAACAATGCTGTGTCCCATAAACCATGTAGTAAATGTCCTTCCCGAAAAAATAGGCCTGCATTTAACGTTCTGTACAATAAAAAAATTGAATTCGCAAATATAAATACTATCTTTCTACACATTTGTTTGAAATAATACTTTATAAGGACCAGTATTGTTGAAGATATGTTTTTGTTACTAAATGGTTAATTATTCACACGATTCAATAATAGCGAAAACACTTTCCTAGTGGAATTCTAAATTCGAATTCAAAATAGTATAAAAATTATTGTAAATGCCATAAAAATTCCTCAAGTACAAAAATATTTTCAATGAAACTCCCGAGTACTGGCATAATTTTAATATAATATAGCCACTTATTACAACCCATATTCTATCGGGTCTGTAGTTTTGGAGACACATATATGTCTGCCTGAAATATTCAAGAAACTGCCTTAAAACTCACCATTTTTCATTTTTAGAGGGAAAATATATTGCAACTATTTTTCGCGGCTCTCTAATGCTTCTACTTTTCTTAAGTAAGTGGTGGGCACAAAGTATTTTAATTTTAAAATTTAAAACGAAGCAAATTTGTTTTACGGTCATAAAGCCAATTTTTTAGCGAATAGAGCATTGAAAAATATTAAGAAAGAAAACAACTTCTCCCCAAAACCAATTATCAGCCTCATTTTTTCACATTTGGATATGGGCTTCATTGGTAGGCTTGCATATCCAACGACATTCATATATCAGTTACATCATTATCCCTGTCCGAGACAATGGAAAAATTTAGATTTTTTAGTGTATCTTTTTTCAGAAATCTTGTATTATTTCGGGAAAGTCATGATATTATGATACTCATTTATCTCCTTCAATTTATAACCATTACCAGTTCTTAAATAACAAGTTATCGTATGGTCCAATAACTCTTTTACCGCCAGGCACATTAAGATTTAAAGTTCAACCTATTTTGTAAAATATTTATACTGAGAAAAATCATTGAAATGATCCAATGAATTAATATAAAATTGTTAAAGAATTCTTTGACCGTGGTGCTTTACTTTCCCTTTCCCAAAAATCGGAAATTAATGAAAAAAATCAGTTTCGGAAACGAAAATGAAAAATTGTTAAAAAAAAAGAATTAAATTCTCAAATAACTTTTCATTTGTAGGAAATGAATTTCTGCAATATCTCCGTCATTTAAAGAATTGTTGGAATGCTTATTATTTGTAGAGAATATGCGAATTAAAAAAAAGTAAAGCTAAAAGTTTGAAATGGCTTGAAGCTGTAACCGACATAGATGGACATTTCGATAAACTTTTCAATGTTGCCCATGCTGTCCAGACTGGCCTAAAATAAGAACATAAATTACATTGCATATTCTAAGTCTAGGAGCTGTTGACTTGGGGAGTTTGGACTTGTGGAGGGAGATTTTCTTTCTCGTCTTTAAATAAAAAGTTGCTGTAGTAAAAATTGAATAGAATTCAAGCAACGTCTCTAAAGTTAATTTAAGTCATGTATCGGGTGGTTCGAAAAGAAAGAAATTTATTTACAAATTTATATACAAGAAAACAATTATTTTATTCTATTATATAATATCCCGCTTTTCTAATAACTTCTTCTCACCTCCCTGGAGTCTTCTTAATTACTCTCCCATAAAACTCGAGTGGTTTTTCTGAAAAAAACGTTTAATTCGACTTTTCACTTCCTCGTTGTTATGGAAATTCAAGTCCTTCAAGTGGTTGCTCAGACTGCGATATAGGTGATAGTCTGACCGGACGAGGTCTGGGGAGTACGATGGGTAAGGTAAACCTTCCCAACCCCAGCTCTGACAGTTTCTGACAGGTCCACAAGGCAGTATGAGGCCTCGGTGAGGCAGTGTGGGATACCCACACATCGATGTTGCTTACAAAACTCAGCTCTTTTATCACCTCGTTAACGGTTGAGACAGATTTTTTGATTATTTCAGCCATTTCCCTAACACGGGGATTAACAATAATTTAATCTCTCACCTCCTAGGAAACAGTTTCTTTTGGTCGTCCTGATCTGGGAGCGTCCGTTACGGAGAAGTCGCCCGTAGAACATAACTTGTCAATTCTGGCAAGTTCATTCATTTTACTTATGTAAAATTCTCTCATTTAGTGTAGGCTACAAAACCAACTCTTAGTACAGATGTTTTTTAAAATCACCTAGTTAATTATTTTGTTGTATATAAATACGTATTAGTTTTGTGTTTGTGAACGGCAAAAAATGTACAATAAAGGCCTTTACATAAAATATAAAAAGAAAGACAAATATTATACATTTTTTATCAACACCTATGGCAGTTAGCCAGTCACCGCTCACAGCTTATTGTTATAAAAATTGTTGTCTTACAAAAACGCTCTGCACCAGCGGTAACATAATATCTAAACGTCTTTCATTTGAACAAACTCAGTGCCAGACCTAATATAAATCATCAAAATTGTCAACTTTGTGGAACAGTGTTGTAATGGCTGCTGCTGTCATTAGAAACACACATTACTAAGTACATGCATAAGATTACATACAGCACAGATCAAAAACACATTTGATATTATGATTTATGCATGTCTTTCACATTTTCATTAATTTCCTTTCCTTGCGGTTTTCACTTTCACATTAAACGTGTGCTTTTGTAATTTCACGGATATAAATTTTGCATTTTACATGATTTTATCATCATGTAAGTTTACATATCAAATACAAAACGCAAAACTGTAAAACTCATTAAAAAAATTGCATTGGCCAAAGTTAAAAACGATATCAAAATACGCAAAGATCACGACTTTTAGAGGAAAATTTTCAATCGTTTCCTAAATGGGAATGCCAATAATTAAAAGGCGATTATCGTCACAGAATAGCATGTTGTTGCTGCTGCTGCATGCTGTTGTCGATGATGACTCATTTTGCAGATACTTTGACCCACTGTGCCAAATTTTGGTTTTTGTTTTTTTGTCTTTCTTATTGTTTGTTTCTTAAATATTAGACAAATGTTATACATTTTAATCGTTGCCAACAAAATAAAATTGAAATTTCTTTCATTAACACATTTTGGAAGGCAAAATGGGCCACCGTCTTATTTGAATCATTTATATAGGCGAAAAGAACATTTGATTTTCTTTACATTTTGTTGTTTCACTTTTGTTTTGGATTTTGAAATTGCCACCGACCGTTATTTATTCGATTTGTATTCTATCGCAATTTTTGTAGAAAATTTCCCGGAAAATGTTTGCTTAACTTTCGAACCGTTCACGTTTAGCGCTCTCTAACGACTGAATTAAATTGTTTTGCTATTTTTCTTATTTTCTCGCCGCAGACTTTTTTTCCATTTTATTTGTTGTTGTGTATTATTGTGTGTTATTTGTTTGTGCTTGTGTGTGAGCGTTTTGTGTTTTTAATTTTTCGAATAGAATTTCGAATCGATTCGAATTGTTTCAAATGAGGCGGCATTTAGTGATTGAACAATTTGCCAGCTAGACTTTTGTGGTAGTACCGAACTCACCACGGATTGTTGTTAGTATGCTGTACACCCTATAAAAGGTATTTGATTATGTTAACAAATTTGATCACAAGGTGCAATTTTGTTTCTACAAGCACAAGCAAGTGGGCAGATGAAAAATAGACTCAAATCATGCAACTGTCAGTCATAATCGACCACGTATTACCCTACGGCCTTGTATGCATATACGAAGCACAATGGAACAAATCCGAAAAAAATTTTAAAAAATTTCCAACTTGTATATTCTGTCCTGAATGCAAAATATATTGACGCCGCTAGGCTTTTCAATGAAATAACCATTAGAACATTATTTTTGGTATTTTTCAATACGAACGCCTAAAATTTGAGGTGGTGCCATTAATATTTTGTATGAAATTGGTCAGTCCCTTTCCGAATCTATATTTCCACCATATATTGATTTTAAGTAACGAATAAAATCTAGTAATATATCGAAAACATTTAGTTTTCTCTAAAGATGTTTTTGTCTCTTTGCATGTGCAAGTTTTTTGTACTGGACCAATTTTGTTACTTGCTACTATGTAGGTCGACAGCGCTTTAAGCCACACCTGCCATAAGCTACCTATTATACGTAATATGAAAAATAATACAATCTTATTAAATCTTTAAAAATAATTAAGTTTTAATAATATAATAATATTATTTACCAACCGCGGCATGTAATGTGATGTAACTTTTACCAGCTAATACTCATAATTCTGCACCTTAAGACGCACATTGAGATCCCTTCATATAAGCGAGTGCTCAATATACGAGTCCATTTATCAGTTTTTTTTAAACAAATTAACCCGTTTTCGACCATGATGAAATCTATTGGTTACCATTAGTAATTACGCCGTTAATTAAGCCTAAGGCTATTTAAGGCTATCTTTCTTTTCTCAATAATTTCAAGGTGTCTTTTGTCAACCTAAGCAATTGGTAAAGCTAGAAGGACTCAATAGCCTAAGCAATGCGCTGTTTAGCTGAAATTGGGTACTAATGCCATAAGCATCATATTTTTGAAATAAGAAATAATTTGTTATTTTTTTACATCGGTGTAATATTTTTCAAAAAAGAAGCATTCATATATTCAGTTTTTCGAAAAATTTATGGAAGTTTTAAAACAAATTAAGTCTGGGATATAATTAAATGACAAAAGCGAAATTACTTATTAACTCTGTTTCCAATATATCTCCATTATATCTCTTGAAATAGTACCCATGAATTGGGAAATATTTTCCAAGATAACTTAAAAACTTTTAGTCGCTTCACCGTACAAATGTTATCCCAATAAGGTTAGCGGGGATAAGTTGTTCGAAAATAGTAGTAAAACATAAAAAAGTCGCCAAATCCTGATACCTTCCTTAAGAGTAGTGTTTCAAAAAGGTTAACAAAGAAGTACAAGAAACAGAAAGTTTCAGTTTGGACTTGTGGACGGAGATTTTCTTTCTGGTCTTCAAATAAAAAGTTCCTGTAGTAAAAATTCGATAGAATTCAAGCAACGTCTTTAAAGTTAATTTAAGTCATGTTTCGGCTGGTTCGATAAGAAAGAAACTTATTTACAAATTTATATATAAGAAAACAATTATTTTAATCTATTATATAATATCCCCCTTTTCTAATAACCATAAAACTCGAGTGTTTTCTGAAATAAAACGTTTAATTCGACTTTTCACTTCCTCGTTGTTATAGAAACTCAAATCCTTCAAGTGGTTGCTCAGACTGCGATATAGGTGATAGTCGGATCGGACGAGGTTTGAGGAGTACGATGGGTGAGGTAAAACTTCCCAACCCAAGCTCTGACAGTTTCTGACAGGTCCGCAAGACAGTGTGAGGACTCGATGAGGTGGTCCCAGCTCTTTTATCACCCCATTAAAAAATAAAAATGTCGCCAAATCCTGATACCTTCCTTAACAGTGTTAGTGTTTCAAAAAGGTTAACAAAGAAGTACAAGAAACAGAAAGTTTATTATTCTTATTTTATTTTTTTTTTTTTGTTTCTTTTTATACTTATATTAACTTCCAAATTACAAAAACTTATAAACAAAAGTTATTGGATATTGTTTGTGATAATAAAAAAGGTTTGCCAACGACAATATCCATAGTTTCTCCTTAGAAACGGATGAAAAAACTTAATTAGAGTACACAGTATGGGAATTCGCAATCTTCTATATCTTATAACTTCTATATTTTATAACTAAAAATTGAAAGTATTGCAGTAATGTTTCCACATCCCCGTCAGCAAAGCAATATATGCTCGTAAACGCAAATTTGAGGCGAATAAATGTAAAATTCTGAAATTATATAAATACAAAGTCATCGACAAATTCCCAAAGTAGAAAATGGCATTAACAAATGCACAGCACGCTGGGTGATGTAGAAAATTTTCAAGGGACTGGATCTTGATAGAATCTAAAGATTGAATCACAAAACTTCGGGATGCCGGCAATGGCAGTGGAGAAATTCATGTTTCTTAATATATAAATATTGTTCATATTATTGAAGTTAGCGTCGTATAGTTTATGGTATAATATCACTTAGAAACTTACAAATAGACTATTAGACATTGTATCTTTGAGGCTCAATAAAGTACCCTCACATTGAACGTGGTAATGGAAGGACACGTTGGTTTTTGAGTTATTCTCCCATTACTATCGATAATAGCTTTAATTTCATACCTTTTAATACCTAATTCTTTCAAATCCAATAATACAAAACTTCGCATTTTAGTTTTATGTATGTTCAAGCATATTTTTCGTAAGTGAATACTTGTGACCGAAGGAATTTTCAAGTATTTGGAACTATTTGGGAAAAGACTTGATGATTTATTCACAACCGTTATACCCAGTCTGTTGATGTAGATTCAGGGCTGGCTTCGAAATAGTTATACAAATATCAGAATATCGTTCTGCAAAAACTTTTTTTATCAATATCTATAAAATGAACATAAAGACAAACTTGTAAAATACAGGAAATTTCACATTTTATTTATGCCTGCATGTATACATATATTTTCTTAAAAGTCGTAAAACAGGTGATTTAAAACTTTTTACGGTTGCAGTTCTGCAGTTTCTGTAAATTTTTGAAATATAAATTTATCCACTTTTTTCAACAGGCCCTTTAATTATTTTATGATATTTATATGACTTCATGCATAACACTTTTAAGCATATTATAAATCAAAATCTATATATTGTGTGAATACGTTCCATACAATTCATGTTGAATAAATTTCATGAAATTGTATAGTTAGAATTATGTTGAGCATTATGAATATTAATTTAAAAGTGCCCAACTGCTGGTAGGCTTTCCGGTTACACGAATCAAAAGTAGTAAATCACCACAACAATCTTTGGACCACATTCGTACAGAAACGCCAAAATAGTTTGCAAAACAGTATTTTGTTATGGAGGATTTCAGTTTAAAAAACATATTAATAAAAAGTGTTTTGGCTATTAAATAAAAAACAAACTTTTGTTGCGTTTTTAACCTTTCCACCGTTTTTTACGTGCAGTTTAAACTGATTGCGATGTGCAAACAAAGTAAACATGAACTGATATGCCGAATAATAAAACACTTTATTTCAATTATTATGAAGTCGATTGACAAATTTCAGACCATAGAAAAACACATACTCGTAGGAAGAAAATTATAATTTCAAATAAATTGTCTTAAATTCTTTGGCAAACGGTTATAAAAACCGAATAATGAAAAGCTGGTTCATCGTTTAGCTTTTTTTTGTCATCACTATGTAAACAAACAATTGTTTTGATGAAAATTTTCTTAATAATTTTGGTAATAATAAAAGCTAAGAAATGCACTGATTGCATATTTTGCATATTTTGTTAGACTAAGAGTAAATTTCTAATGATTTCGATAGATATAAAACAAAAGAAAATTGAAAAAGATTCCAAACATTTTTTATAAATATATGGCTAAAATAGCTTTGTAGAAGGACAAAAATAGAATATCAATCTAACATAACGTTTAATAGGGGTATTTTTGGTTTATGAATAAAAGTTTTTGGATACAACCTTTTAAACCTGTAATAAACTATTTTAAATTATTATCAATAAAGCCATTTGTGCATATCTAAGATTACTGTGGAGCAGAATATTGTAAGCATTTAATGGGCAGTGAATTTCTTAAGTCTGATAGGAAATACTCCAGCGAAAATTTCGTGATTGTGAATTATCGGAAAACATTACAATTTGTCTTTATCTAATGCTTACGTCAGTACCAGACTCATAACGATCAATTGGCTACGACGCTTTATAACTTTCTTTCATATGTAGCCTGTTGAATTTCTACAGAATTTGATGTCAAACCGTATAATCCCTTTAGTGAGACGAATATGGAACAACTATTCAATTAATAATCGCAGACAGCTAATATACTTAACCGCAGAGAGATTTTATTGCCTTTTGCATTGGACTCGACGCCACTGGAACAAAATTATGATAACTAATGCAAATTATGATTAGATTAATTGGGAAAATACTATACCTGGTGTTACGTCACCAATATAAAGGAAGTGTAAAAAATAGAAATATTATAGTTGAACATTTAATACCTCCTGTACTACAGGCTGTCCGTCGGGAAGGTAAATGAAAGAAAATGGATCTTATATTGATAAATGTTTTATTTAATGTCGGCAATTATGTATGGAATACAATATCAGATAAATGTCCGCCTCTGTTAGCCTCACAAATGCGAACCCTTTTGAGCACATTTTTTATTGCATTCTCAAACATTCGCGCGTTGTTTCATTAATTTCATCATGAATATTTTGTTTGAGTTGCTCAAGAGTTTCTGGTTTGTTTGCGTAAATCTTGCTTTTCAGATATCCCCACAAAAAGAAGTCCGGAGCAGTCAAATCAGGCCAATCAATATCACCATTTCTTGAAATAACTTGTTGTGGAAAGAGGTTTCGCAGTAATTCCATTGTAATCCCGGCTGTATGCGATGTGGCACCGTCTTGTTGATAGCACATGTTAATCAAGCCCAAAGCATGCAGTTGTGGCGTTAAAAGTTTTCAATCATATCACGATATCGCTCCTCATTGGCAGGTACCGTTACGCCGTTTTCAGTTTCAAAGAAGCAAGGTCCAATGATTCCACCTAACAAAATTGCACACCAGACTGTCACTTTCAATGAATGCAAAGGTGACTGATGAATAATTTTAGCCATTGTCCAGAACCGACTATTCTGTGTTTATTCATATATTCATTCAAATGAAAATGTGCCTCGTCACTCATTATGATTTTTACATGAAAATTGGGGTTGTCATGGGCGAGCTGTAACATCCTATTGGCATGTGTACGGCGGCGTAAATGGTCTTGTGGAGGAAGCTCTTGTGTCAACTGAATCTTAAATGGAAACAAATGGAAATCCTTGTGCAAAATTGCGGCCAAAGTTGTTCTTTGAAGACCATGCTCCTGAGCACGGCGTCGAATTGATGGTTTGTTTTGAACACTTTCTTAAGCAGCAGTCAGCCGATCTTGCCGTACGTTGTGGTCCATGCTTGGCCCTATCAGCTACAGACCCTCTTTCTTCGAAATCATTCATTACACGATAAATAGTGCGTCTTGTTGGCACGTTGTTTCTCTCGAAAATTTCACGTCACTTTCTCATCGTCACAGCAATCGATGATTGATTTTGATAAACTGTTTGAACGATTAAAACACGTTGCTTTATCAAATATTTTTCCATAATAAATTTGCCACGTCTCCACTTCACGACTGCCAAATATGAACTGTCAAGAAATGGCGACAAAACAAAGTAGTATACTTTCCCGACGGACACTCTGTATTACATATGGAAATCTGTCTTTGAAACAATGACAATACAATTTTCAACTATGCGTATGAGGATAATTCCCTTTGAATTGCCTACAATTAAATCAAATTACAGTAAGGTCTATCCTTTGTGGCCACGACCAGGTACAAACCATGGTACAAAGTCGACCTAAGCCCATAATCTTTCACTACAAGCTTGTATTATATTTCCTATCCTAGCGGTGGCGGTACTTTTAGCTTCTAAGGCCAGCAACAAACAGAAATATTAGCAATCAACAACCAGTCAACATATGTTGGCGCTTTTCTCTGACGCAGTCAAATGCAACAGGCAAGGGGACATACAGGCGGGAATGAAAATGTTTAGAGCTTTTAGCAAAATACGATTACAAAAGCATAGGGCTGACTATATGAAATTGAACAGGCGAAATCGGAAATCTGTATAAATGCTGTAGTTCATCGGCAGAAAACAGCAGCAACAGTACCTCATGTTGACTGCAATAGTAATGAGATGGATGCTAAGCGATACGACTACTCGATGTCAATCTGTCAATCTAACTTATCGTTGAACTCGCTCGCTTATTAGCAGCGTGTTAGAATTTCGTTTCTCATTTTACATTGCGTTTTATGATGCAGCGGTATAAGTGGGTGTGGTGGTGGGCTTTCCTAAGTACAGTACACTCGCGTACATTAGAGTGTTGTAACCATTCACGATGTTCGTTTAAGTTGCTGGGTCGCCGCGCCGTGCGTCTTATTGTGATTATGTAAATTATAACCGCAACTACATATTTGAGGTTTTGATTTACCTGAATAAGAAAAAGACTCGGAACGTTCGTGTGCATTTGACAGAGTTTCTTGTGTATTGATTACATGAGAATTGAATTTCTCTGATTTTTTTTTTTTTTTTTTTTGATATAGATCTTAACAAACGAGTACATGGTAATGAATGGCATACTGTATATATGTACGTATATAAAATATATTACTATAATGAATACATGGTCGCTTGACTAAAATGTCAACGTTCTAAAGTGTAAGACCAACGTGTTGTGGAGAATATGCGAAACAGCCGATTCTATTCAATTTAATTTAATTTAAAGGGCAGATGTCGACATCAGACTTAACTTGCACAGAATTGTGGACTGCACATCCCTTATCTACCTTTAAAAATACTACAACATTTTTCTCGGAATC
Organism: Philornis downsi; assembly: GCA_019455685.1. Classification (NCBI taxonomy): domain Eukaryota; kingdom Metazoa; phylum Arthropoda; class Insecta; order Diptera; family Muscidae; genus Philornis; species Philornis downsi. The sequence goes on from JAHXMU010000008.1 coordinate 2,682,130, forward strand.
TTAAAGTTTGAACCACGAAATTAAGAATCTCCATCGCCATCTTTTCTGCCTCAAAAATGTGTCGTTGCTATTGTAAGGATCAAAATTTGTATTGTACAAAAATTGCTAAAGCCGGGTCATACATTCTGAAATCCCCCATACTCGTACAAGCTGTTATATGGTACTAGGCAGTATATCATCTGTCATGACGGCCTGGTTTATTTGAAATTGTTTACCCTATTGTTTGTATTAAACCTGCCTTAACACTTATACTGAACTGAATCAGACTATGTTTTCTGGTATCTTCCATAAAAATGATGCCGTTGGTCTCAAATATCAATCATACTTGAAACCACTGCGTTCAAAAGCTGCATACTAGGCGGGAATGCATATTTCAAGTTAAAATAATTACTTTTTACGAAAGTTTTATTCTCGGTAATTCGATATACCAAAAAAAAACAGTTAAATCGGCTTTGTCCTACAAGGCAAAATTAAGTGAAAAATTTAATTTAATTTAAGAAATTGTACAGCATTATGGTGAACAAGTTAGTACCTCCTCCTAAATCAACATCAATATTTTAAGATGAAATGTAAAGTTTGCTATAGAACTCATTAATACGAAAAAAAATATATATATATATATATATATATATACCCAAAAAAAAACTTAAAAAGCAACCAAAAATATGATGTTGTCAACGTAACTCCCAAAATCAGCAACTGAGCTTGGTGCTTTCATAGTTAAAAAATCATATATACAAAATTATACACCGCATCCTTGTATATGCCAAAAGATTACTTACGTAATATAGGATAATCTTTTCTTTTTAGATTAAATAAAAGAGACTAAGTGATGAAGTGATGAAAGAACAAAAAACCAAATTTTTAATTCATTAAACTTTTCGGTTCATTCACAAAAAATAACTTTTTCAACAAATATTATTCAGTAATAACAATTAAACAACTAATTAAACCATCCAAAATCTGTCCAGTTTTTATCATGATGGGATTTACGGCACAGGCATGCTTATGTAACATACAGACGTATATATATATGGATATAAATGATTTTAAAATGTATTCTATGTGTTTTACAGGGTTATACATTTTGTGGTTTTGAAAACGTCGATCTGGCAAGGCTTTCAGCAATACCTGAAGTGTTGTTTATTTAGTGAAAGGTTTGCCGTTTACGAAAATGGATCGTTTAACAACCGCAGTACGTGTAAAAATAGTTAGAATTTACTAGAAAAGTGGTGATTTTAACTTAATTCAACACGACCGATTTTGGCTTTAATGCGTGAAAATTTGCTACGAAGCGTAATTTCACGTTTTGGTGACGTCAATTTGCCACCAAGATTATGCAATTTGACACCGTTAGACTATATTTGTGTGGATAGGTCAAATAAATGTGCGAAAAAGTGGTCGGAAACCACCCGAATATGATCCATTAATGCAACCAATCCAGAGGCGGGCATTTAAATGTCATTGTATTTCATTACAATGAAGTAAAAGTTTAATCGAAACCATGGCTTCATGTGTGTTTTATTTAACTTTACTTTTGAAGCAGAAAGAAAAATATTTTGTTTTATGACTTTCATATGGAGCTACCAAAATGTTATGCGAAATTTACACGACGTCGATATGTTAGTATGCGGAGAAGAAAAAGTGGCATGCAAATAATGTTAAAAGTATATTTCTGAAGAAATCAGGGGCGTGACAGTGCATTCTTTTTCCATTTGCAGTATTAAATACCTGATGCGAGCTTAATTACGATATACTGAATGTAGTGTAATTAAATGAAATATAGAGTAATTTGTTGAGGAGACACGCGAGAGGGCGATGTCATTCCGCCGATTTTTTTTTATATTTTACCCAGTTTGAGGGAGGTCCCAAAAATAGCCGATCTGACGTATAGATAGTGCCAGTAGTTTGAAAAAACATTTTGGCGAAAACCAAGTCTGGGGACGCCTCCTCCTTCAATTGACGAGAAAACACCCCTATACTGTGTAATAGAAAATCTCTCACAGAGCTTTAAAAACTTTTCGTTAAAATTACTGCAAGATATTAGAAATACTTGATGATGACGCTAAAAAATACTATATTTTTCGCTATATTAAAGCAAATCCCAATGTTGGGCTGCGAATACTGCCAGTATGCTCAAATTCTGTTCACAAAATTGGTTTAGAAAACAACAAGTAGGCGCTAAAAACTTAACTGAATCGAAACTTATATGTGTATCGTTCTTCCCAACGTAAGTGGGCATCTCAAAAATGCTTAGTTTAAGTAAAAATCCTTATTTTTTGTATTAGTGCTTGAGAATTTTTCTGAAATTTAACTAAAATGGCAATATTACAATAAATAATGAAAGTGATTTGGAGCTTTCTGCTTTTCAATTTTTCTTCCTTCTATCTTCATCAAATCCGATTTAAACTTTACAACTACTTTACAGGCTACAACCAGGCCACACACATCGATAGTGACTCGATAGTGACCTTGGCTGAGATGTTTTTATGCATTTATTTTATAGTCGCGAATGATTTGCTGGTGAAAAATTTACCTTAACGGAAGCTTCTGAAAATCGACTGTCTCAATTTTTTAGCGAGGTATAATGAAATTACCTTCGGAATGGCACCTAAGTCAACGAACAAAATTGTACGTATTTCATCTAATTTGGATCACATACCGCTGCTAAATACTTCTTTTCGGCTAAGTGTGCTCACCGAAAGTCTTCTGCAACATTCTAAACATTTCTGTAGAAAAAATTCCACTTAGTAAACACAATTTCATTCAATTTTATTTGTTTTCTGACACAGTGGTAGGCCAATTCTGATAGAAATTCCTATGCTGCATTTTGTGTATAATCATGCCTGAAACCTGGAGAGGAAATAATATGTATTATACTCGAATATTTGCTGGGTTCGTCTTATATGTAAACTAGCATGCTTGCTTATGATCCCCTCATCCATTATGCATATTAATCACTTGCAAATCCATTCACCATGAGTATTATAAATTTATTAACAGTTGTACTGAGAGTGAACATACATTCTTGCTGGCTATTTGTTATAATAGTTATGATAATTTACTGCATTCATTCTACAAACACTTAACACTTTTTTATTAATTAGAATCAATTTATAAAAAAAAATCGTATTTCCCATAAACACTGCAATAAATATTCATTAATGGATCTCAAGTTTCGTCATAGCTTCAAATCGATCCGGCCTTTTGTTCACTTTGATTTTTAATCTGTCGGCTTTTATGAATTTCTCTTTTTATCCACTTGAGATTAGTGCAAGTGGAACTAACCAACAACCCCCCCCCTGGGATAGTGATCAAAATGCAAATGTGTGCCGGCAAGCTGACTGTATTGATCATAATAGAGGAGATCAAAAAGTTATATCCAAATGCACTTTCATCTAATTGCTTTCAATTGTGTCGTTCAATAATGTGGTTTTAATGCATACTTTAGTTTCAATAGAAATAATTTAAAAATTTTTTCGTTGATTAGAAGGGTGTCGGTACACGGATAAAATGTATAAGAAGTAATAAAAAGAAATCAATTATTTGCACATAATATTGTAGGCTTTATTTAGCAGAGCTTGAATAATACCAAATAGATTAATGTGCATCGCTTGTTTCCATTTATCTTTACCATTTGGAAAGAAATTCCGTTTTGCATCTCTCTTACAAATCCTCGTCCCTATTGTCAAAAAAACGGGGTAAGATCAATTTTCATAAGCAAAATTATGCGCTAATCACTTGGCGCCTGATCCGGACTATAAGTTGAATGTTTAAAAACCAACCAACCAAGCTCGCGGAGCTTCTGGCGAGTCACTATCGATGTGTGTGGCTTAGCTCTGTCCTGATAAAACAATTCCTCTTTTTTTTTGGCGGTTGGGAAGCAGCTCATAGTAGGTGATTCCACTTCAATCCCATCAAACACACAACAAAACCTTCCTCACCATTAATCCTGGTTTGGCCACTTTTCATCACCATTTACCATTCACTTTAGAAATGGGTCGATTTTGTTGCGATTCAGCGATTCGCAGACAGAAATGCGGTCCATGAGGTCCTTTGCGTTAACTTGTGTGGCACTTACCCATCGAGTTTATTTTCCTATCCAGCTTTATCCAAGTGGTTTCGAATGTTTTTTTTTTCAATATTCAACTACTTCAGAGCAATCGAAACAGAGCTAATAAGACGGTCAGGCGATTGCCACTATTCCATTCATATTTTCGGCAATTGGCAGCCAGGGCATGACATCAAACTTACCATAACGGAATCAACACAAAATTTGCGCATGGTTCGCTGTATTCACATTTTTAACTGCCCAGATTGCGTTTTTGCCTTAATCGAAGAAACACAGTAAATTATGAGGTACTTTCTCCGGATAATGCCCATTATTAAGGCGCGACTGAATATTACTGACTCAAGTAATCACAAAACTAAGCGAGTAGTTATATACGAGTAGGTACTAAATCTTATCTTTCTAATACCATCTAACAAAACCCGATCGTACTTAGATAGCGTGAGATACAGATTACTAAACCCACCTATTGGAAAAGTAATGAATTTATTTTTACCTTACCTTATAGATATATACCATCAACAATAACGATAATATTCATACAAAGTTTGTCCTAAAACGTGTATATTGGGGAACTTTACCAAAGTTCATCAAAGTTTTTCTAGAAACACATTTTTTCCAAATTTTCTTGCATTGCCTACAGGTGATAAAAGTTAACCAGAAAATGTTATGTTACCTAACTTTTTCCCTTATTTACTGAACTTTAATCGTAAATTTAGAATTTCGATATGATATCTGCGGCTGATGACAATTTGTTGTTTTAAAGTCAGTTGTACAGTCTGTAAAAGATATTTCAAAGCCAAAATCAATTTTGTCACCCCTAATGGTGGTCTAGTAAGGCGCCTAGGTTCAGTAGTTTCTCAGAGGTCCGCTCGTTAGTATCTAATACACCTCACGACATACTTTGTTCATTAATATAATAATAATAAATAATTAATCAATCCCCTCCGCCCTTCACAATTTTGTTCGGCAAAATTCCCTTAAAATAAAACTTACATGAACACCAGGCGCTCAAACTTTAACAGCAAGTCTATATTCCTAACACCGCTGTGATGCTAATTGACAATTTGTAGGTAAAACAATGGCCATAAATAATCCAGTTGTTACTAATGTACGATATCAAATCAAATGTGTATGTGTACTCATGGTGTGCCATCACACAGGTGCTGTTTTCTATAATTCTTTTCTTGGTTATATTTCTTTTCTTCTTGCGACAGCAAGCGCCCCGTTGGGGTACTCAAACTAATCCCGAAAGGATTAGTCGAACTACCTTTGAGATCAGAAGTAGGTCCCCTTGGAAAACTTCCTCAGGGCCCGCTCCCTCTCTCGGCCAAAGTACCGTTGTAGTCACTTGGTATGAAGTGAGCTACCTCCACGATAGGAGTTGACGTTATCTAGGAAGACCTCGGATAGGCATGAACAGTGTTTTCCAAGCTTCTGCCTTTCATCGGGCCCCTGGTCACCCGTGCTACCAGAAGAGAAAAACCCTCTGGTCTGGGTTTCGCAGACAAGCTACTCCAGTTTTGCTTTATCATACCTCGCATGGAACTGGTAATCCATTATTTACGGCATAGATTTTCAATGTCCGAGGTGAGAATATCAACACAGCAAAGCATGCCATGCTCCACTCATAGTCTATTAACCAGATCTCTCTGGCCGTACAACTATTAAAAACGGAAAAGATAAATCTTCTGATATCTCCCGACGGCTTCTCTATAACCGCACCTGTTGCCAGGCTGTGTCTTGTTAAACTATGACTCTTCCCTTTATTTGGTTCTCGAAAAACGAGTTCCAGGATCAGTTTGATGTCATATTATAGGTGGATCCCAAGACATAATCCATCTGTTCCTAGGGCGCTTGGCACAAGGCCACACTACTTTGTTTTTGTACGCAAGCATCATCCTTTGACTGCTTAATTACAGGATCGGGTAGAGAGGCTTGCGTTTTAGGGGTAAGCGGTACAAAGCATCCTAGGAAACACCCGCCTACCCACACTAATGTACGATATATGAAAAAGGAAGCATAAACAAAATGCATCCACGTGCTACTGCGATTCTGGATGCCTGGCATTTTTGAGCAAACTTTTATTTTGCGCCAGAATTCGGTGACATCGTTTTTAAATGAATCGATAGATCTCTATCGGGCTTTTAAACTACAGCGATTTCCTTTTTGTAACACCTTATATTGATATTTTTGTATTCGTATACATATTAAAGAAAATGTTTCTAAACTATATTATATTTCTATATTTTCAGATTCTGAAATTACGAAAATGATAGCAACGTAGCCAATTTGGCCCAAATCACCATATCAATCAGGAGAGACAGAAAGCAAGAGAGATGGATGAAGCAATCAACTAAACATCTTATATGGAAATGGTTTTTCTTATCATCATCATCGCATCAAAAAAAATATTTTTGAATTATTTTGGAAGCCCTTATTTTCCATAACGCTTTTAAAGTGAGAAAAAATATATTGGATATAACATTTTATGCATTTCGTTCTTGCACTATTGTAGAGCGTCATTAATTTTAGTCCAGTTTTTGATCGGTAATATCTGTTTGTAAACCATTCCTCTAAAATGGTGGCTTGTGATTTTAAAATAAAAAAAATTATCCTTGCATGCCCGGAATGGAATATAGGAGAGCTTTAAACATTCAATGTGTTTAAACGCATTTTCTTTTTTTTAGACTCATTGAAAGGTAATTACTGTTTAATGACCGCTATGGCGATTTTAAGACACTCTGTTGAACAAATGTTTCCGATAGCGATGCTCGCATAGTGAACAAAATATTCAACAAATAAAACTTTTTGTTCCTATATGACAAATGTATACCGTAAGGTCTTAATAAATTTGAATTTTCGTAAACCTAGGTTTTTTTTAGTATTTGGGAAAGCCTGATCGGCCTGAACATTTTTCGAGAAAACATCTGTTTTCTGATACAATAAGCCATAACTCCACATCCTAACAACTTCATTTTTTAATAGAATGCCAAGTGGTGAGTTATGCTAAACTCAGTTTGAAATGGATACTTAATTAGAAAATTTATCGTAAATGAGTTTAGGGGTGGAGAAATAACCAATAAAAGAATATTATTTGAACTAGTTTTAAATAGAGTAACTTATTTTGTGATGTTAAAACCTCTGAAATAACGATTGAGCAAAATTATATTTTTTTCTAAATTATCCAACTTGGCTGACAGTGCTTGCACTGATAGAAGGTAAGAAAAAATAATTATGCTACACTATTTTTGTCTTTTTTAACTCTGTCCTCTCTTCAAAATTTGGATATTTGGTACTTTTAAAAGTGTTTACAAGTAAGTGCCGCCGTGTTTCTTAAAACGAGAAGCGCATGTGTAATTGTCTTTAAAAACCCATATGCGCTCAATTCGCACCTTGCTATGTAATGACATTTACAATTCGTAGTTGCAAATTAAATACGCACTTGTATAAAATAAAACCTAGAAAATGTTTTCCAAAAGCAAAAAGGTCAATTTTGTCACGGTGAAGCGAAATGCCAGACGCATTTTCCTATGCATTTTGTAACTTCCCGTTTAGTGGCAAAAATATTTCAGAAATCATATCAAAATGTTTCTTAAAATACAAATTAATAGAAATTTTATAGAAAATTCTCTGCGCAGTTAAATGATTAGAATGTCATGTCACGAAAATGTATGTTATGATTTTAATAAGGTCGATTTTTCATTAAGCAAAATAAATCTATACTTCTGATTCAAAAAAACGGAGAAAATGTTTGAATCCGCAATAGAAACATCAATTTGTTTTGAACTTGCGAAAGATTCTACCACTTTGAAAATAGTAGATTCAAATGAATTCCAAATCGATTTGATTTTATTGGGTTGTTCGGAAAGTTCGTTCGATTCCTTCAAACACTATCATAACTTCCACCCACACCCCTTCTCTAAACTGTTTACTATTGTTTACTTGTGTTCTCGTTCTAGTCGTAAGTGGTTATAGAATTAAAAAAAAAAAAAACAAGTTGTAAAAAGTGGAAAATAGCTTAAAAGAGCATTTTAGGCATATTATGCCGTATTATTTCTGAAAAGGAAAATACGGCTGCTGAATCCAGCCGAAAAATAAAGTATGTTTTTGAAGAAAACGAACTAAATGAAAGAACCAGAAATGGTTAAAAAGATTATCTACGAGCGACTTCTCCGTAATGGACGCTCACACATCAAAACGACCAAAAGAAATTGAGAGATTTAATTATTGTTAATCCCCATGCAATAGTTGAAAAAGTAGCTGAAATAATCAAAAAAAAATCTGAGCATTCACTTAAAGGATTTAAATTTTCATATCGGCAAGGAAGTGAAAAATCGAATTGAACGTTTTTTTCTGAGGGAGGAATAAAAAAGCTCACATAGAGATGGGAAGAAGTTATTAAAAGAAAGGGGCGATTTAAACAATTATTTTCTTGTATATACATTTGTAAATAAATTTCGTTTAAAAACCGAACCTCCCGACATTTTCTGCCACAAAACGAAATTAATCTAGGTGGAAGTACATGCAATGCAGTAGTAAAATGCAGTTTGTATCAGGATATATTTGCTTACATTTGCAGCTCTTCGTTGCAAAGTCAATTATCTAAACTAACGTTAATTTTGTCACCGTCGCTAATTCCTTATTTTGTTAATTAAATAAAATCTAAACACTTCAAAATAAAACGCGTTAATACCAGGCGTACAGAGTGTAACAGTAAGTGTCACGTCGCCTTCTGATAAATCCTACACTAAATACTGAGCATATTTGTCTCAATAAATTGTCTTACATTTTGTTTAGCAAAACGTGACTTGCTCATTATTGCCACCTCTTCAGCCTTACAAATAATATTAGAAACCATAATAGGTTCCTTCTTTACAATGCTATACACGAGATAAAAAGAACTCACAGCCGTTTAACATGATTCGCGAAACATCTTGAAATAGCCTAGCCAGAAAAAAATATTATATGAGCTAATTTAAGCAACAAAAACTTATTTTTTGACATAGAATGCCTCTGAGTTAATAATTGATACAAATTATCATCAAAGGCATTCAAATTTTTTTTTTAACTTTTTTTGAATGCCTTTGCGTACAAATAATATAAGAATAAGAAATATTAATTACATCATCCAAGTTTTATCCTCATTTACTAAACTTTCGTCCTACAATAAAAATTTAAATATTTATATTAAATATTTTATATTTGCCAAAAATATCCAAATTTTACTTTATGGACCTCAAATGAGTCTATTTGGATGTAAAATGTGAAAATATATATAGAAATATGTTTATAAATATATTTAAAAACCTCATATTGACGCAATTTGTTCTTTGGTATATGCAAATATTTGCAATGAACTCATCGTCGTAGAATCAACTGCTCTATTTGTACGACTGAAATACAGCCTAGAAAAAAAAAATTTCAGAGTCAAAGACATCGTAAGAGTCAAAGATTATCGTAAAATCCTATTGCCTGTCTTACTACTTACTATTTACTTACTTACTTACTTACAACTTACTAACAACAATCGGTTCAGTAGTTTCAGATTTTCCCATACCTTCATCGTATAACCATCCAACTACTTTAAATTAATTCATTCATTAATTAATTTGTCGTTGAAGACTATGAAAAACTTTTTCAAAGTCAAGAATATCAATTTTGTTACCGTCGTAAACTACTAGTGTAGGGTAAGCAATCGGTTCAGTAGTTTCAGAGTTTCTTTCCTCCTCCACACGTTGTTTATTTTAATCCAACCACATAAAAAAAAGACCTCAAAGTAAAACGTTTGAATTACCAGGAACGCAGACTTTAATAGCAATTTCATATTCTCATCTCCAATTTGTATACCGAAGCACAGCCATAAACTAGGTAAGTCGCACACTTCTTCGGTTCTATTGTGAATGGATGTTCTGTTTACTTAGTATGTGATTGTGAATGGTTGATGCCCATCATAAGTATCATTGTGAATGATAGACATGTTACGTAATTGTGATTGGGTTTCAAAGGAAGAGGAAGCATGCACAAAATGCATCCACCTACTGCTGCAATTCTGGGCGCCTGGTGTTTATGTACAAATTTTTAAATGCCACCGCTGCCTAACCAAATTTTGCGCTGCGGCAGAATTGGAATGGCGGCGTTTTTAGATAGATCGATCAATCTGCGCCATGTTTTTGCCCACCTACTTATTGCCAAAGAAATTAAAAACATAGTTGTTGCTTTATTTTTTTTAATACTTCTTTTATTTTTTTGTATTTATTTTTATTAATTATAATATTTCTTTTAATATGTATAATATTATTTATTTTTCCGTTTAAATTAAATTAAAATTGTTTGTGTAAGGGGGGCTTTTATTATACATGTTTAATGGAGTTTTTTCTTCCTTCCTTTCGCGTATCGGGGAGGAAATTATAAGTTGCGGGTTGTTCTGTCTGTCTGTAGAATAATTTTCATTTTGTTTATGTCGTTGATTTACTTGCTTGATTTGTTTTTTTTTTATGATGAAGGAAAAATGATGCACTCAATTTGTGTTATGATAAATTCTTCTGCAAATATGCTTGTTACCTTTATTTTATATGTTGTTGTTTTTTGTTTAATACATTTATTTAGGTTGTTGTTTTTTTTTCTTTCTTCTTTTCTTTTGATGTTTAGTTTAATTATAATAATAATAATTATAAAGTTGAAATTTTTGTTTATAAAAATAAAGAATAATATTTATACCAACATAAAGAAATAGAAAGGGGAGGTTTAGTTTATGAATAGCCAGCAGCGAAAGAATACAATATGATAATTATTATAAAACTATATAGGCTAGGTAATTAAAGTAAAATTACAAATTTATAAACATTTACTGTATGCAGTAGAAATAGGTATAGTAGAAAGATAGTAATGATAATGATGATACTGTAACTGAAATAAAATTATTACTAACATTATAAAGAAAAGGAAGAACATTTGATTGATATTATTACAATTTTTTTTAACTATAAAAAATTATCGAAATAGAAAATTAAAATCGCTTTGTGGTTAATCATAAATGTAAAATAAAATATATGTTAGGAACTAAAAGAAAAAAAATTACAAAATAAAATTAAAAAGAAAATTAAATTTTCTTCTGTAAAAAAATATAAGCAAAAAAATTAAATAAAATAAAGTAACAAAATAAAAGTAAGCTTTTTTTTATTCAATGACGCAAGAGGATAGAAGAGGATAGGAGATGGGGTTGACATACTCCTGAATATTTGTAATATATATTAACACTGTAAGACAAAATCGTACTTTATTTTTAGAGAACAGCAGCAGAATGCTGAAGATTCTGAAGAAGTTGTTTATGCAATTCTACAAACTTAGAATGAACAATTGATTGGACTGATCTGATCTATAAAAACAACGAAACATTTTAAATCTTGTTTGAAGATTTATTCAATGGCTAACGAAAATCCTTACCGCCGTACTGTAGACTGCATATTAGAATTATAAGGGTGAAACTCTGCTGCAATTTCATGCATTTCAACAACTTTATTTAACACTGCCTAGAGAGATACAAGGTTTTCATTATTGCAGAGGTACTTTGATGTCACAATACCAATATTTTATTTCACGGAATATACTCGTATTCAAGGAATATACTCGTATTTCCTGTAAGTAGTTCAAACCAATATTTATAATTTAAATATGTATTATTTTTAAGTTCATAAAATAAGTCTCCATACAACTCACATATTCTAAAATAAATTATACACTGGGCATAGCACTAATCACCAATTTTCACAATTTTATTATTATTTCACAAACAATTTATTGCAAATTCTGGAAACTTTATGCCTATTACTATAGAAAATTTGTCTTTAAATTTTCTAAAACTGAAAAGACTTTGCAGAAATCAAGTAATTTCAAATTAAATTGACAGAAAAACAGGTAAGAATTATTTGTTAAGAATTATCTATTTTCCAACACATTGCTGTGAAAATTACGACCGTTGATTCGAAATATTCAATATGTTTTGTTAAAAAATACCTGTCAACTTAAGTCTTTAGAAATTCAAATGGGCATTACATGCGACGATAAAGAGAAATCCAGAGAATAGCACGTAAAGGCCGCTATTGAAAATGAAAATTACCTATTAGAATTATTGTTTGGAATTGCCTAAAAACATGCAAGCAATGTGATAATTTTTGGCACTAAAAATTTTAATTGAAATTTGTTAGTCACATTGTCACCTTATGATAAGAAAATTTCCTACCAATTCCAATTAAATTTCAGTTTATTGAAATTTGTGTAGAACATAAATGCCAGACACTATTCTACATTTTTCTATAGGATCTGATTTTTTCTATGCATTCCTACTCATTTTTATCATTCCATTTAACAAAATTTTATAGTGACAAAATGGTTTGAATTATCGTTTCAAAATATTTTGTAAAGTTCTCTGCCAAATTAAGCGACTCGAATTTTGTATGACGATTCAATAAGCAAAATTGGCCTTTACTTTTTCTTTTGCAGAAAAATTAGGAAAATGCTTTAAGAGATGTTTAAGTCCAAATTGCAGATGTCAACTAGTTATGAACGTCCAAGATTCCATTACTTGGAAAATAATGGATCCAAATCAATTTGTTTTTATTCGTCGCACTTTTTGTTACAAAATGAAATTTACGTTAGGTCCAAGTAGATTCAATGCGATAGAAACATTAAGTTTTTGACAGGATATTTTCAAAAATTTTACTTTGACAACAAATTTCATTTTATTTGAAGATTGGAAACACTTCATAAAGTATATTTTTTTAGTTATGTGACTGGGATACATACTGCTTAAAATCCAAAAAAAATATATATTTTCAAAAAAATTTCAGTATTCTAGAAGTTGGTAATATTTCAAACAGAGATCTTCAACTATGAACATTAATTAGTTAAAGGCGCGAGTTAGGTAGGCTAGAAACTGGTTCATTAACTCGTATTGTTTCTACTACTTTCAACTATGCAAGTATATGCGTTAACGAAAACTGCTCTGGTATTATTTGAACAAATTGTTAACTATGGAATTCTGACATCATCCAATTTGTGTACTGCAGAAATATTCGTTAGACACTAATTTTGGTTCAGTATTTACACTATTTATACGTGGGATAAGTTGAAAATTTCTTGTTTTACTAATTCAACAATGCTAGTTGCAGAAATGAAATGTGTATTATTGATTGAAGTGATTCTTTTGCGCTATTTCCTTATTGTCCCAAACTTAAATATTTTTATTAGCCCAGGACTTATATGATCTCTCTGAATTATGAGAACTAGAACAGGAGACGAGTCTGTTTCGTATTGTACCTTTGTGTCGAAATTTCAGAAATGTTTACGCATTAAAATCGTTGAAATTGGTGATCAAAATACACTGGAATTTCTTAACGATTATTCAAACCTTTTCCAACTAAGACTGAAAGTAATCCTAACCCTACTATTTTACTACCATTTTATGATACAAATCGGCGCAATATTTTAATCAAATGACTTAATCTTTTATTTATACGATATCATGGAGAAATGTAAATCTGAGGTTTATAACCTATTACGATAATTCTTCATTCTGTTGCCGCTGCGCTGCCTAATCAGATTAATACTTAAAAAATTTTACTTAAATTTGAATTTTATTTTGCAGGACAACTCTTTCTTAATGGAAACTCAACATTCAATGTTGTGCTTACAAAATACTGTACAATGTTGTCTTATAGTATTATTTATAATCACGTTTTTCCCTTTCTTTGTTTTTTTTTTTCTTTTCAAGGGGATTTAAAAGATGCTAACACAAAAATCTTAATATTTTGTACTTAACGAAAGTACTTTACTTCGCTTGCTGTACTTATGTGTATATTTGTTTGCGTGTATGTAATGGTGAATAATGGTAAACGTTAGAGTGACCATTATTCGCTCAGCTCATCTTTCTTTGAAGGCATTTTCTTTTTGTTTTTTTAAGAAATAAATATTTTTGTTAAGAAATATTTTTCGGCCTATATATAAAAAGGCAAAAATATACATATACGTGCTTAAATCATATACATCATATCGTTTAAACGATAATTGTTTCAAATTATAAAAACCGAGACAAATTACAAAACAAACCAAAAACAATTTGAATTTGAACATAAACACGACTAAGGTAGGGCTTAATTTTGTTTTGTTATCTTAAATTGGTTTAATATCATTTTGTTTTCTTTAGCATTTTGTTTATCATATTCAATTTGGTTTGAGAGTTGCCAAAAATGTTTTAAGCAAATGATGATTGCTTCATTTTCTTTTTCTTTCCGCTTTTAGGTTGTTTTGTTCTTATTTATTTTATTTTATTTTTGTTTTGTTTTTTTTTTCTACTAAATGACTTGAGCTTTAAGTGATGAAAATGCCTGGGGGATAGGGAAGTGGCATTTCTAAGTATGCGTTTGTTTATACCAGATTATAGAAAATACTTTCATTCACTCCTTTTTCTTCTCTGTTTAGATTAATTTACAAATATGATAATATATAGTACGTGTTTTGCCACGTTATCTTCCTTTTATCTTTTTACTTTAACTTTATCAACTTCTTCAAATATTGCAACAAAAAACATATACAAAGCTTTCATTTCATTTGTTTAAATATATATGCATGTCGTACATAATATGCAGTATCTTATGGACTTAATTAAAAATATAAATACATTATTAGATTTGTTGTTTTTATATCGCGGAAACTGTGAAACAGACACGTTTTCAATAAGGTGTTTCTACTCTTTCTTCCACTACTATTTCTTCCCCTTTAGAAGCTTAATAAAAGTCTTTTCTTCCTTTTTCAAACTTTTGCTAAACTAATCTGTTAGAAAATTGGCCCTATTGGAAATAGAAATAGAAAGGTAGTGAGGAGATTTTCAGATTTGCTCTAGACAATTGCTTAACTGTTGCTTTTGTTGTATTGGTGTTATCACTGGGTTATTGGAAACAGTACAGTAGAAATCAAGTGTTAGAGGAGCTGTGGTGAAAACTAAAAAACTGAAATACGAGATATCCAACGATAGTGGGAGTTGGATAGGTTAGATTGTTGGTAGTGTAGAGTATAGTGTAGATGCTATATATAAATTACATAGATTCTCTCAAACTAATTTACAATAAAAGAAAATAGCAAAATATTTCTGTTGTGTATATCTGAATGTCTTCTTGCAGCCTATAAATATCGGGTTTCTTTCTTGTTTGTTTTTTTTTTTCTTGTTTTTACTTCTTTTTAATATAAATAGTTTACACTCGGGTAGGGGTTTTCATCAGCTTTTTGCAATACTTTGTGTATTTCTATAAAGCATTTGTTGTTGTTGGAGCATACGAGTATATATTTTATAGATAGGTTTTGTTGGTTTTCTTTATTATCCTTGTTATCCTTGTCTTGACTAATCTATAAACTCTCGTGCATTGTGGTCGTTGAGGCTGGCTGTTGAAATCAAGGGAGAAAATAAAACCAAACACAGGAGGGGGGATGTGTTCTTCTAAATTTTCTATCCTTATTCCAAAATTTATCGGACTCGGGGAATCGTTCTGGAAAAAGAAATAAATCAACAAAATAGATTTTAATTAAATACGTTAATAACCATTTAAAAAACAAATGTAACAAATATGCGACATACATAAGATGTAGTCAAAAGAAATTCGTAATTTTTGTATGATATTGAAGCCTTTGTTAAGTGCACTTAGAATGATCCGATTTAATATCAAATATGCATGGTTTTGTTCTATAACTTGACCCTTGAAGGTAATTAAATTATATCCCTCTCATAGAAACCCTCGTCCCCATTGGCAAACAAAAGTCGGTCAGTCAATTTTCATAGGCTTGTCTTGAAGCGCAATTTTTCATCAGCGAATTCATTTGCCATAGATAGAAACATGTGGTAATCACTTGTTGTCAGGTCAGAAAACACAAAAACTTCTCAATCAAGCCCCCGGAACTCTTTTCGATTCACTATCAATGTGAGTGACCTGGCTTTGCCGTGATTCAATACAATTCTCCTCCTATTGGTGAAAAAACTGGTCGCTTCTAGGCGATCCTATTGTTGACAGTACAGGCGCAAATTAAAAGTTTTTCCATAGGAGAACAGCTCATAGTAGATGACTCCTAACCGTCAATTTTGGACTTTGATTTGGAATACGCCGGCTCACTACGATGCGACCACAACCGTTTTCAATGGACGTTCTCACCAATCAAGGTTTCAAGAATTGATCGATTTTGTTATGATTCAGCAGCGAATTACAGATCAATTTCGGTCTACCAGGTCTTATTGCGATAACTTGTATGGCATCCATACATCGGGCTTCTTTTCGTATCCAACCTTAATCAGGTGGTTCCAAACAATTTTTTGTGCAACGTTTAGACTCTAAGCAATCAAAACATTGCTTGCATGACGGTCGGACTTGACGATTTCCATTATTTCATGTTCGACATCAAAGTTGCCGTAGCGGAATCAAAAATTGCGCATGGTTGACTGTTACTATAACAGAACCATAAATATTGTTCACACTTTCAGGCGCCAGGCTTATGTTTTCGTCTTCATTAAAGAAAAACTGTAATATAAGACGAATTTTCCCTTTGCCAATGACCATCTTTCACACGCGCTTAGATAATACTGAAGCATACAATTACAAAATTGTCAGTATTTTTTTTTTAAGGAACCGAATGAGCATATGCGAGTACAACTCTTTTACCGAAGCTATCCATTGGAAAAATAATGAGTTTCTTTTCGCTATACGTGGCGGAAAATGGTATTGTTGAGGAGGCAAAGAGGCCGTACTAGCGATTTCCAGGGGATTTTGAATGAGCACACCTTGTTTATAAAATTATTGAATTTATTTCACAATGTAATGCCTGCATTAAAATTCCTAAATAACAACAAATTCATTAGAAATTACAAAAAATATTATCAGAGGTAAATACATACTTTTTGGTATGAAAACCACTAGAATCTTAGTTCTTAAAATTATTTCAGTAAGTGACTTCTGGGCACAGCGTTTAAGCCAACTTGTAAGTAAAAAATTCAAATTAAAATGGCGAAGGCTCAGGGACGCTACTTGACATTAATTAAGTTTCGTTAAATTTAACAATTCACAGTTAGAAAAATGTATTTCAGCTTAACTATTAAAAGGTTTCCAAATTGTTCTGAAATCAGGGGGATTTTGGGAGTGGCGCTAACAGGTATCATTGTATTATTTTAGTGTTTGTTTGCTGGGCTACGAAACGCGACGTCTTTCGACTAATTTCGAAAGACCTACATTTTCTTCAAAAATTCAATCGCGTGGATGTCACTGAAAACATATTAGAATAAGTCAAATCCGAACTAACTTGTGCCTTCCAACTGAGCCGATACCGAAAAAACGCGTAAAAGTCGGACAAAAGTTAAAATAATATTGACGGTTTTCTTTGATAATAAATAGTTCGCATTTTATTGACCAATTTCCGGTAATTTTGGCAGAATATATGCCATATTTGTTCAAATTAACTCACTCCAATTCCAAAAAACGTTAACTGTACTACAAACAGCAACTAATTTCATACACTTATAGGCTGTTTCAATAAAACGTTCAAAACGTTGGACGAACGAATCGTCTATAAACGAAAGCATTATTGACAGGATTTTTATAAAACGTATGAAAGTTTTCGTCAACTATCAAAGTTTCCAAAAAGCAATGCTACCGTTATGTATTTTAAAAATAAAAGCTCTTTAAAATGAAAATTTGTTCGAATTAAAAAGGCAAACACAAATAGTTATTCGTTATAATTTCAATTTACTAATAAATGATAGCACCAGTGAAAACTGTATAACTTAACTTGTCTAAATAAGATTTCTATGGCAACTCTTGCGTGACATTTCGTCAGGTTGTACAAAATACAATTGCTCGGAATAAACGTCACTCCTTGTATTGGCGTAATTCATGAGTTACGCTGCGCTACTGATACGAAGGTAAAATTAAACACCATATTTCGTATACAAACAAACCCTTCATTGTCTCATTTTTATCAAACTAATAATATTTGTACCTATTTAGATCCAAGTTTCCGTTGTGTCTACACAAAAAAAAAAAGAAAGAGTTAAAAAGTATCTATCAAAATTTGTACTCACCTTGGGGATTGCACTCTTTTCTTTGGAGTATTGGGGGCTGTCACAGCTGCTCTACTATTTGGAGTCCGGGCCCGTGTTGCGGAACCACCTGGTGTTGTGGGCGTGGATGGCGATGTGAATGCACCACCACCCCCGCCCATCGTTGATGGTGGTGTTGTGGTCATACTATAACGTTTCGGTGGCTGTATACGTGAGGGGGATCTTGTCTTTGCGGGATCTGCTTGATTTGTTATTCTAGCAATTTGTGGAGAAACAGTACAAACGGGTTTAGGTATTTTTGTATTTACAGTGGCATTATTCAATGTTGCAGTGATATCAGTCATTGTATGATTATGATGATTGTCTTTACATTTATCAGTTCTTCTACAGAAATTTGTGGATATGCAGTAGGTATACATACATATAGCATATATGTAGAAAATCATGCAAAATCATATGTGCAATTTTTTTAGGAGAGACAGCAAGGAAATGTACATATAAATCCAAAAATTTTGAAACGATCACAAATGTTGGTTGATTGATAGGTGGTAGGTAGGTTTGTGGTGGTGGGGAGGAGGAAGTTTCATTGTGCAGAAACAATTTATATATATGGAAAAAATACAAAAAGAAATTAAGAAAAATTAAATTAATAAAATATAGTAAACGAATAGATTCTATGAGAAAATAATAACCATTGTATAGAAATAACAAAATACCAGCGAAAAATATTGAGATTTTTTTTGTTATTGCAAAACGTGTTTCTAATATTGAAAAATGTACACTTAATAACTTGTTTAATATTTAATATTTGTTGGACTTCATAAGCTGATAAACTAAACTGTTTATTTTAAAATTTCAGCATGATTAAACAGGATATCCCCAACTCCCATGCTAAAAAATCGTCATTTAAAATCATAAATCGTTAAAAATCGTCAGTTAATTGTTTCGAATTTTCAATATAAGTTATATTGGAAAAATAATTTCATATAATTTTTAAATATTTATGCTTGACATACTGAAAGGCTCAAGGATGAGGCACACGATGTTTATTCTGTCATTTATGAGAATGACGACCTAAATTATAGGTCGTTAAAGGGAATATACGCATTGTTTTTGTAGTCACCGAAAGTGGTATTCTTTGCCTGATGTTTTCTAAATCAGTAATTTTTTTTCATATTGTATTGGATAGGACTATAAGAAATTGCATCAACCATGTTCGATATGACTTTCCGAAAAGTTCTATTTTATTTTTTTTATCTTTTATTTTTGTTTTTTTTTAAGACTGTTGTTGCCACTGTCTGGTGGAAAAATTTTGCTCCAACTTCCACCGCCATTTAAATCGCCAAATCCAATTACTTCTTGTGGAAAAATATTACAAAAAATATTGTTAAGCCAGACAAATTGTCATTTCGTTCTATTCTCGCATGCAAAACCGCCAATCGTCAAAATGGCAAAGTTGGCAGCCATGCTTACTATAGTTGTTGAAGAAACTTATTTGGACAACTGAGCATCTGATAGTTCGATCTTAAGGTCGTTATTATAATATTAATTATTTAATTTTTATTAAGTTTAAAGCAGACATGTTAAATTGCAATTAGCATTAGCAATTGATGCAATTGGTTTATATTGTCTAATTCATGAAACAATTAGAAATAGTTCAACTAATTCCCATTAGATAATTGAAATTTTTATTCTAATTGTAAAACTAATTGCAATTAGGTTGCCATTACTAAAAAAAATTGGTTTACTTTTACAAATAGAAATCTAATTGACTTCTACTAATGCAATTACATATTCAATTAGCTCGAATTAGAATCAATTATTTTGATATTTTCAAAAACAAAAAAAACAAAATATTCATAATATGAATTTCACACATATACATATATAATATACATTGTATATATATAACTTATGTACATAATATGTACTACATATATTACATACTAACTGTTTAATAGCTAGAATGACCGGGTATATTCGCTTTCAGCAATACAAGCTTTTCAAAAGAAAAGTCCGTCAAGCAACCCCGCCGGTGTGTTGCAAAACAGTGCTATTTCCTTTAATGTCCACACTAGAACTTGGAAGAATATCGGATTCTCTTTTTTTGGTTTTTGTGTTTACTTGTTGTTGCTGTTATGTTTGATTTACGAAGAATGGCAAAGCGTGCCACCGAGTACGCAAAACTCTGTACCCCTCTTCTTACCTCTTACCACCCTCTCCTACAATTTTGTAGTGTGGATGGGGACATACAGTGAATCACATCATTACTCGTTTACTTCAATAATTCTTTGGAAAAAATGTATTTTTATCAAAATAATTGATTCTAATTCGAGCTAATTGAATATGTAATTGCATTAGCAGAAGTCAATTAGATTTCTATTTGTAAAAGTAAACCAATTTTTTTTGGTAATTGCAATTAGTTTTACAATTAGAATAAAAATTTCAATTATCTAATGGGAATTAGTTGAACTAATTCTAATTGTTCAATGAATTAGAGAATTTCACAAAAGAAGGTTAATTAGCAATCATTAGCATTATCTAATCATTATTTAACATCTATGGTTTAAAGATATAACTCGAAATGAATTAAGCCTAAATTTAAGGGCACCCCAACTTATCTCAATTCATTTTCAAATATTTTTCGCTCGTTTTGTTGAATAAAGCCAAGTCTAGTAAAACCAAAACCAAACTACTTCGGCAATTATACAAAAAATATTACAAATATATATAATTACACATAATTATATTTGTATTATTATATAATATATATTACAAATATATATATATATAGCTCTTGTACTTACTTTCCCGCTGGATAGCTCACAGGACGAGGTATACGTGATTTTGTAGCCGCATTAGCAGCAGCATTGGCGGCGGCTTGTGCAGATGTTGGCGTCGAACCACCACTTTTCGTTTGCTCCACATTGGCCAGCTCTTTTAGCATACTCGAATCCTTGCTTATCAATTCCCATTGGATTTGCAGGCGTTTAAAGCGATTGCTTTCCAACTTCTGTTTCTCCATTTCGTCGCGTTGTGAGCAACGTCTAGTTGGAGTATTCGTAGCGGTAGCAACAGCAGATGGTGAATTTGTTTTGTTGGCAACAGGATTCTGCAAACGTAATGCAGCATTACCTGCAGCGCCAACTGCCATTGAAATATTGGGTGAATTGGGTGGGGTTGAAAACCTTTGCCGTGCCTCTGGTTGTAAATGCATCATTATACCCGTTTCCTGGTTATCTTTGTCGTTGAAAGACACCTTCTTCTGTTGGCTCAAAGCTCTTGATACTTCTTTCTTCAAAGCAGCTGCATCGTATTGAATGGGTTCAGGTTCGGAAGACTCTAATATCGAGGCGATTTCAGCGTAATACTTTAATTCATTACGAGGCAAAGAGGAGAGGAAATTCTCAGCTCTGACACGAGCGTCGAGATCTTTACGCGACAATCGTTCACTGCGTGGTTGAGGTA
Organism: Philornis downsi; assembly: GCA_019455685.1. Classification (NCBI taxonomy): domain Eukaryota; kingdom Metazoa; phylum Arthropoda; class Insecta; order Diptera; family Muscidae; genus Philornis; species Philornis downsi. Next base: position 2,703,759 of record JAHXMU010000008.1, read on the forward strand.
AGGCATACAACTCCGTTCCGGGAGATTCTTCCTCAAATACTTCCGCTAATTCTTCAGCGGAACCGAGTTGATAATGGTTCGGCGGTTCTTGCAGAGATCTACGTTTTTCCAATTTTGTTTGCTTCGAGTCTTGTTCAATCATGGAGTTACGTTTAGTCCTTACACCGGAAGAACTCTTTCTCAATATACCTCTTGGCATGGGCACTGGAGTAGCTGATTGGACTTTGGGACTCATTTCTACACCTGAATCCATACGCTGCTGCTCATATTGGTAAACGTACATTTGCTTAAGGTTATCGCCATTGTTGCCTTGCGCAGCATTGCCGTTATCGAACTCTGAATCTGTGAGTAATGTGGATGATCCTCGATAACCCGATGACGGTTGTTGACTAGAACCCGAGCTGGATGAGTTTCCAGCTGCATGTGTTTCTGTTTGTTGCTCACGTTGGAAATATTGATTGCAATCACAGATATGAGGTCTGTTGCGCCGTACGGGTGGTGTTAAACAGAATAAGGGCTTCTGTGACAGATCTCCTTCCAAGAGGCTGAGAATACCATTGACTTCTGGAATGTGTTTTAATCTGCGCCTGTACTCGGCAGGCAGCAAAGTGACCAGTGACTGCCAATCTTGTACGTGTTTGTAGGACATCGTCTTTAAGATTTCATCTTCATCACTGCCCAACATATGACTAAACCGCTTCTTCAACGAGGAGCAGGGCGAAGTCGCCGATGTGCTGGCCCCGATACACGTTTTATAGTTGAATGGGGAAAATATGACATCGGGTGTTGCTGAGGTCTTAACAAATCCTAAATCAGGCAAAGCGTAGTTGGGGTATATGACATATATAGGAGCCTGTCTCTCCTCTCCCAAATTGTTGAGTTTCTCCAGAAATGAAGGTGGCACACAACGGAAACGGTCGCTTAAGCTACTACGGGTACTTAAGGAACCGCAAGAGGTTTGCATGGACCTGGTTATCATTTCAGAACTAGACGCATTCGAAATGGGTCGTGAAGCTTCGCGGCTCCTGCGCTGTTTGTTCCGCTCCGCCTTGGCCGATGATAACGATGAAGATTCCCCGTCCAGCCCAGAAGATAAATGAACCTGTGTCAATTGTTCCGAAGTATTGTCCGATGATTGGAGGCTAGTAGCACTGGAGTTGTTGTTATGATGAACAGCCAATTGATTTAGAGCAGGATTACGCAGAGGCATACTACGTCTACGATGAGCTGGAGAATTGGTGGCCGTTAGCGAGCCTGTAGAACTAGAACTCGGCTCCTCATCGTAGAACAGCGACGAACGCCGTTGTTGCTGCTGCTTTTTCGGTGTAGACGACGAAGTATCCATTTGGAATGTCGAAGCTGCGGTGTCGGCTTCCTCATCGTGTCTACTTAGGGCCGAACCCTTACCCGAGTCATTCATACTTTTCTTCCGCAGACGTTGCTCCAATGAAGAGCTTGTGCTTGAATTGTTCGCATCGCTAGAGGGCCAACAGCCTGAGGAGACATCCATGCAAGTGTGAGCACTTGGTTGGTCTTCTAAAGAACAATTTGTGCTTTTTTGTTTGATAAACAATTTGACTAGATTGAAAGCTGGCGGATTCGACGAACCCGAAGATGTAGAACCTGAAATGTGGGCCTTGTTCGAATGGTGCGAAGCCACTGTGGTAGAACCATTATTACTGGCCACAGATGTTGAGTTGTTGCTACCTCCACTGCCACCACAACAGCACCGATGCTTATGATGGTGTTTCTGCTGATGATGATGCTGATGGCTCTGTTGATGCTGCTGTTGCTGCTGTGACAATATATTCAAGCGCTCGTCTATGGAGGCGGCTGTCGAATTGGCTGTGATGGGTATCTGGCACATGGGCAAAAGGTTACGGCACTTGGCCGCATTCAAGTTGGTCTCCATATGTGACGTCGTTATCGCCTGGGAGACATTCAGCTGCTGTCGCTGCTGTTGTTGCTGTTTCACCGCTTCCAGTTGTTGCGGATGAATTTGATTTTGACTCAAAATCATCACCTCCTGACCGTCACCATCGCGTAGATTGGGCAAACTACTACTTTTGCGGACACATCCGGCGCTGCCGAGGTGCGATGCTGGCCGTGTGATAATGATGGTATCGGGAGCATTATTGTTGTTACCCGATGGATATCTGCGTGCAGGAGAAGAGAGCAAAGCATATAGACTATTTTTTTAGGGTGATCAGGGCGTCATCAACACATCAAGTCCAAGAGAAACACAACAACATCAACAACAACAACAATGTTCACATAAACGAGGGGTTGTGTGTGAGTTTTGTAATGTAGTTGGTTGGGTGGGGTTGTTTGATTGAGTGGGGGCGAAGGAAAAAGGAAATAAAGATAAAAACAATTAATTACAATGGGGAAATTGTTTATAAAAATGGATGGAGTGTATTATGTAGACTGTTTTTATAAACTTTGGAAATAAACAAAGAACTTTAGGAAAATGTGAAGTTATTACTACGCGAAAATAGTGGTGGTGTGGTGAGATACATAAATATAACAATAGCATAAACTTTCGTCAAGCTATAAAAAACAACACATATTTCTGCTTTCACATAAAACAAATTTAAATTGCGTAGTGCAACAATAGATGAATTCATGTGTTGGCGGAGATGCTTAAACTGTTTCAGTTTTTCTGGGCCAGCTCTAGTTTCTGATATATTGCAAAAACAGTTCTCGAAAGGTTATTATTTTGTACAACTTTCAAAGCCTACTAGTTTGTACTAAATTTGATGCCAGCGTATTAAATATAATGAACTTTTTATTGATCAAATCTAGTTTTCGAGATATTTGTAATAACAAAAAAAATGGAATGTTTGCTTTTAGTGAAGTGAAAAGGATTTTTGCTTACGAGATTTTTTTTACATAAATTTGTATACACCTAGGTATATACCGAAGTCGGTGAGCTGTATTTTTCTTTTTATTTTTCTGGATCGACTCTTAACTTTCAGATATTAATTGCATTTTAAAATTTCATTTTCAATAAAAATTTTATTATTAGTGCTATACAATTCTAAGATTACGTGTCAGAAGCCAAAGAGACTACAGAAAAACTGCTGGTGTTTTAATTTCTGGCAAAAAGTGGATCATTTTTCTACCCTTCGCCAGATAAATAGGCTTTTGTGATCGTTTTCGGAAAATGTATAATCCATCGGCAGGATATTTGTAAATAAAGGCCTTTAAGAACGAAACATTTTGTCCTCTAATATATTGCGAAGTGAACATGGTGCGCCCAAAAATCTCCAGACATTTTTTTTATTATTCAAAATGTCATCACTGCGAAAGCAGATTTTTGATGAGCAAGAATCCAGATTACTTTTTTCAACGTACAAGATATCATAGAGACTGAAAGTAATAATCGTGCAGAGGGACATAGACTAGATCAAGTTCGGTAAGTTCGTTTACTGTTTCTAACAACGGATCATAAAAAGCAGAGTCCGTTTGTAAATACTCAACCCACTCCATAATATTTTAAGTTTTTGAGAATCCGTTAATACTTAGGGTCATACGATATCAAGATATAAATAAGCATTATTTGATCCATCGAAATCTGCACTGTTTTACTTTGCGTGAAATCTATTATATACCCTAAAGCATGGAATCATCAAAATTCATATTTTCGCTTCTTATATCAAATTGTATCCCTTCTTGTTTGCAATTGTTTTCAAAATAAGAAACAAGTAATCTTTTGAACGCTAACAAACAGCAAAATGGGCAAAGATATGCGTACCTCTTCTTTTATTTTTAAGAAAATTTCCAATTTTCATAATTTCTTTCCAACTTGATCTGGAATCGCTCAAATAAAATCGACTTCAACTCCGGGAAAATCTGCTGAATAACAATCCCCAATCTCAGACACCACAGCCCTGGTATATCCAAAAACTTTTCAGAAATTTTACTAAATTTACACGTGTGTATGTATATTCGTATACTCGTAGCTATAAAACAAACAAATTCCCTTGCATCTCCCGAATGAGACATGGGAGAGCTTCGCACATTCAGTGAACTTATTTTTGAACCTACTCAACGGCACCTACTATTTATATCTAAAAAAGACTGAGGACGCTCAAATAATTATAGTTATTATAAATGATTTTATTCTCATTCCAAAAGTAGTAATAAAAAGTATAGGTTTTCTTTTTACTTTTGCTTTTACTCTACAACATCATGATATCTCGAAAACTAAGCCCAATTTAGAAAAAAATGTCTAAATACTGATGATAACTAAATATTGTTTTGGCTTGCATAATAGACAAAATCTAAGTATTTTCAATAAAAATTCAAATGTAATATATTCGTTTTTTTTTGGAAATTTTTGCAATATTTATATAGCAACCAGTATATAAAGATACTGAGATTTTTTAACGTCTGTAAACTGTTTTCATAATCTCTCCTGGCGACCATCAACTCATCTTTAAATCTCCAAGCCAACATATGTAAATCCCAATTGCATTTGAAAATAACATGATCAATTTCATTTTTAATGCTTTTGGAAAGACGAAATCTAAAACAGCCATCACAGCAGAGACACAATGTGATCGACCGATTATGCCATTGACATTTGTATACAGATTTTGCATGTGGAATGGCTGACTGACTGCTATCATCATCCACAGCAGTTAGCAAATCCAAATGCCAAACAATAAAAATTTAAAAAAAAAAATTAAATTGAAGACAATTGAAATGACCTCATGAGCAAAGAAATTGTAAAACAAAAAACAGTTCGTTTTGTTTCTGTGTTTGCAACATTTAATTTATTTCAACCAAACGGAAATTGACTTGATCTCAATATGGGCAGACGACTGTGATGATAACAAATGACAGAGGTGTAAGTTTCATTATGGAATGATTCATAGAAATGTTTTAAAATTAAAAAGTTTCTTTGTTTATCATGCAGAAAAGAAAGAAGCTCATTCGAAATGAAAAGTAAAATGCTTAAATGGCAAGGAATGATCTAAATATTTTAATTCGAGAAATTAAGACTGAGTCGCAATCTTAGATATGGCCAAATGACCGCATAGCGTACTTACCTTTGCAATTGTGTGGTATGGGATTTTTGTAATTTATTGCGCACATTACAGAGTTGTGGCTGCTCCGAGCGGGACATGGAAACTTCCAAAGATTTACGTTTGACGATATCATCTAAATTGCTGTGTAAATTGATGAAATTTTGCTTATTCTTCATAGCGATTTCATTGGGTTCTAGAGGAAGTAAAGAGAAAATATATGAATGGAATTGAACTTCCTGCTCAAGTTTGTAACAGAGGCCAGCAAAATGGCAGATGTTTTGTTGGGGAGAGAGGGGAGTGGGCGCATAAATAGAATGCAAATTATTTTGAATATATCTTTGGAAATCAACCAATATTTCAAATGTTTTGTTAATTTTCCCTGTTTTTAATGTTATTCTTATTTTGTATACCTCCACTATTTTGGATAATTTAAATATTGGCAATATTTTGAATACTGTGAATACGTTTATATTTATATATTACATATGTATATATATATGCCTATATATATATTTATATATTTATTACTAATTAATTCTAACAATGTAAGAACTGAAATGAAAAAGCAGATGAATATAAACAGGAAACGAAATAATATGGACGCAGTTTTCAAAACATTTCTGTGAACGACGCAAACTGAAACAAAAACGATGCAGTTCCGAAACCCAATACTTTTTGCACGGCTCAAATTTAAGTTTTGGTCAGTTTTGAAAATTGTATAGTATATAATATTCTGAATTGATTATTTCGAATATTTTTGAATGTCATGAATACTTTTGATTTTTTTACGTATTTTCAATATTTTGAAAATTTTGGATAGTTTGAATATTATGGTAATTTTGAACCATTTAGTTTATTGAATACATTAAATTTGTTTATTAGATTGAAAATTATGAATATTTTGAGTATAATATTTTCTGTATGTTGGGAATTTGAAATATTTAGAATATTTATATATATAATTGATTGTTTATATGTTGTTCACATTTTTGCTGCGAATAGGCGTATAAACTGCTGGAATAATTATCATGAGATTTCTACATTATGTTTACGTTGCACTAGCTAGGCTTCTATTGATTACTAGACTATATTAGATTATGGTTGGACAAAAAAGCGTGCCACCGCCCATGTACCTCACACTATATCTAATGAATTATTAGAAGCATAAGGATAAGATTTGACGTAGCAAAAAATTCCGGAGACTAGACCCTATTTAGAAATCCATTGTATCGACCGATATGACTGACCATAAGCATATTCACAATGGTTCATATTATCGTGGTTTTAAACCCGATCTTTTTGAATGACAGTGAATGCTTCGAGTAGCCCAGTTAATCGACAAGTTAAATAAAATATTGCCAAATTTTCGTCTGAAAATATGCTGCAAGTCCCATTAGTGGGTCTAAAAATAGAATGCATTGAAGATCATTAAATGTGAGAAACTCTCCAATTTCCAGTTCATGGAATGCAAGGGATTTGATTGTTTTTACGACTGACAATGTAACTGTCGCAGCGTCAAAAAATGTTGGGAATGTTTCCACCCCACACTTGGATATTATAAATATCTTCAATATTTTGACCGTTTTAAAAATTTTGATTGCTTTTCAACATTATTTTCAACATATTCATATTCATATATTAATATCTCCAATATTTGCAATACTTTCGACATTTTCGATACTTTAAATCTATATATATAAAAATCAATTGCTGTGTGTTAGTCTCGCTAAAGCTCGAGAACGGTTGAACCGATTTGGCTCATTTTGGTTTTAAATTATTGGTAGAGTATTCCGGAAGGTTTAAAAGGTTTTATCTGAAGTGATAGATGGCGTTGGAGATGAGATTTTTGCAATTAATTTTTTTACCACATTAACATTTTGAAGGCAAAACAACGTTTGCCGGGTCAGCTAGTGGTCGATAAATATGTTTAAAATATAACCAATTTCTACATTTTCGCATAATTTTAGTGTATTTAAAATGTACAATATTTTAAATTCTTCAATATTTACCAATATTTTCAGAGTTTTCAATATATTCAATATTTTTCAAATTTCCAAAGTATTAAAAATTTTTCATATTTTTAATAATTATTTCATATTTTAATATTTTTTTTTATGTTTTAATGTTTTCTTGACACACAATACAATAACTTCTATAAAATCAGTAATTTCAATGTTTAAAATATCCATATTTTCACATAGTTTCATTTCTTTCCCGGTTTCTTGACTATTATAAATATTTACATATACATATAACAATAAGTAATATTCTCAACATTTCTAGCACTTTCAATATTTCCAATATTTAAAAAAATTAAAATATTCAACATTTTATATCAGAGCGTTCAGTTATGAAAATAGCACAATATTTAATGCCTCTGTAGGGGCCTTTCTTAAATTTTTTTAGAAAGGCAAGTTTTTAATGTTATGTGGGGACTCTTGTTTCGTCCATCCCTTTTAGAAATTCGCCAAATAAGATTATTTTCGCGATTGAATGCTCCGTCTTTGAGTTATATAGATTTTTGTTATTTCCCATATTGTGAAACTTTGTGAGTGATTTGTAATGTTGCACATTGCTCATTAGAAATGTGCAGCTGCCATGGTTGGATACTGTTCTCTAATTCTCATGGATAGTGTGTAAGCGATCGTTTCACATTTCCCTTGGTAATATGTAAGTTACCCATTCTATGAGTGGACTACATACCCATTAATCATGAAATGCGTACTCTGCTTTCTATTCAGGAATTCAAAATTTTTAAATTTGCAATATTTTTAATTTCTAAAAATTGTTGATATTTCCTATATTATGAATATTTCCAGAATTTCAATGTCTACAAAATTATATTACAGGATGTCCGTCGAGAAGGTATACTACTTTGTTTGTTTATAATTTTTAATTAAATAAAAGAGAAAGGATCTTATATTGATAAATGTTTTATTTAATGTCGGCAATTATGTATGGAATACAATATCAGATAAATGTCCGCCTCTGTTAGCCTCACAAATGCGACCCCTTTTGAGCACATTTTTTTTTACATTCTCACATATTTCACGCGGTATTTCATTAAATTCATCACGAATATTTTATTTGAGTTGCTCAAGGGTGTCTGATTTGTTTGCATAAACCTTGCTTTTCAGATATCCCCACAAAAAGAAGTCCGGAGCAGTCAAATCAGGCGACCGTGGAAGCAAATCAACATCACCATTTCTTGAAATAACTTGTTGTGGAAAGAGGTCTCGCAGTAATTCCATTATAATCCTGGCTGTACCGTCTTGCTGATATCACATGTTAATCAAGCCCAAAACATGCAGTTGTTGGCGTTAACCACGATATCGCTCCCCATTGACAGTTACTGACACGCCGTTTTCAGTTTCAAAGAAGTAAGGTCCAATGATTCCTCCTGACCAAATTGCGTCACTTTTAATGGAAACAAAGGTGGCTGATGAATAATTTGAGGGTTTTCCTTCGCCCAGAACCGACTATTCTGTTTATTCACATATCCATTCAAATGAAAATGTGCCTCGTCACTCATTATGATTTTTTCATGAAAATCGGGGTTGTCATAGGCGATCGGCATATGCCGATCTTGCAGTACGTTGTGGTCCATGCTTGGCCCTATCAGCTACAGACCTTCATTTTACGAAATCATTCACTACACGATAAATAGTGGGTCTTGGTTCTCCAAAAATTTCACGTAACTATCTCATCGTCATAGTCGATGACTAATTTTGATAAAATGTCTTAATGGTTAAAATACGTTGGTTTACCGAATATTTTTCCACAATAAATTTGCCACGTCTCCACTTCACGACTGCCAAATATGAACTGTCAAGACTAATGTTTACCAAACTGGCGGTAAAACAAAGTAATATACCTTCCCGGCGGGCACCCTGTATTTGTAAGTATTATATGTATGATTCGTATAGTTGCTAATATTGTGGACAGTTAATTGTCACCACCTAAAACTATTCTCAATCCCCCAACAAAACTCATCTTATTGACTCAATGTTACCCACAATTACAATCCATAAACTCACCATAAAAACTTTCATCCGAGTACAAAACGCTGCCCTCAAACGCTATTGTATAATTATCCTTATTCGCTTTACACGTTAATATAATGTCACCATCATCCGGATAGCCATCCATGTCCAGCGAGTCCACCGATAAATTTGACTCCTTCACAGGCGAGAATAACAGCTCCGATTTACAAAATGAATTGTCAATAAGATCATTGGTGGACGTTGTTGATGTTTGCGACATATTGTGGGCCATAATCTGTTGCTGAAGTTGCAGACCACCAACGCCACCACCACCTACACCGGCGATGTTATGTGGCGGCAACATGTGTTGTTGCAACATGAGCGACTGTTGCAAACGATTGCCGCCTAGGCTCTTACAATACGACGGTAGCTGTGAGAGTAGTGAATGTATGTCCTCGGCATGAAAACTCTCCATATCCACTTCGGCGAGATTGGCATCCAGATTCTTGGCCAAATCCTCATAGATTAAATCACCCAGGCCATTGTACGATGCTGATAAAGAAGAGAGAACACTGCGTTGCAAGCCGCCGCAGCCATCCCTGTAGCCGTAGTCCAGGAACCACTGATAATCAGAATTGTCATGAGTGAAATCGTGAGACGATGCCAAAGAACAGTTTAAATTGTTGCCCATAAAAGCATTGCCGCCACCACCACCACAAGCATTGTTTAAACCATTACCACCACCACCACCCGCTGTTGTGTTGGAAAAACCTACCAAATGCTGATGGGGCTGCAACTGATTAGGCAACATATTATTGCCCGACGAAGCTTCATATGGCAGCATGTTGCTACGAGATCCTGGAGTCGTGGCATTGCTGTTGTAGTCCGATTCTGGTGTTATCGCTGTAGCCATGACGTTGTTGGTTGCGGCCTGTTGAACAGTGCTGTTGTTGTTGCCACAATTTATGAAATTAAGTTCAGCCTCGTCGTAAAATACACTACTGGCCGAATTCGTGTTAACTTGTTCATTCAAAATAATACTGCGCAGAGCGTTGTTGTAACGATCCAGATTGCTCAGAACGATGGCAACATTTTGTTTTAGACTCTCCTCGCTCAATTCCTCATCGGTCGCGTTGGCGTCTTTGCTTTGCAACAGTTGTTGCTGTTGCTGCTGCAAGTGCTGCTGTTGTAACAGCAGATCATTCAAATGTTGCTGATACTGGGTGTGCGTCAGAAACGGCAACTTCCGCCGCTGATGTTGCTGGCCACAGCTGCCACCGCCGATGCCGGCTGTCGAATTGTAGGCGAACGGTGAATTGTTGGGCGAATTGAAAGGATTCCGATAGTTGTTATGATGATAGGGATGATGGGTGGGGGAATGTGTTACGGACGATGCAGACGATGATGGAGTACGAATCTCATTCAGTTTGTTGTTGGTATTGGTTGCATTTGCAGAAGAATTTGTGGTCGTTTGATTGTTTTTGTTATTAATGATGAGTTGTTGTTTTAGTGTTTGTGTGAATTGTTTGTTATTGTATTGTGCATTAGATGCGGTTGTTGTGTTAGATGTGGGTGATGCTAATGATGATGATGTTGCAGATGAGAGGGGATGTGCAGGATATGGTATAAAATGATGACGTGGTGAATTTTGAAGCGGCTGAGATGATAAATGAGTTTTGTTGTTGATGTCGTTGTTTGTTGAGAATTCTGTCATGCCACGACAGGATTTTTGTCCTGCAATGAAAAGAGAAAAATGATGTGAGTGAATTAGAATACACTTTGATAAACGTTTTGAAAAACAAAATTATTGCCTAATATTTACAAGTAGGAAACTTTAGGTGTAAAAAAAATTAATAGTGAATTAATATACATATTTAACTGTCATAAAACAGTTTTCATTATAAAATACGCTGTATATAAACTCTATACATAACAACTATGTTGCTGAAATTCGTTTCTCATTGACATCGAACACATGGTCGCCAGATTTTTTTTTTTTTTTTTTGGTTTTTGGAGGTTACAAAGAAATGCAATGTTAAGCCCTTAGCTGAGAGATAAGTCAACTTTTCGCTTAACTTTCTACTCTTAACTCTAAACATTTCATAAAATGGCGATGTTTTATATTACAAGGTATAGTAAAAAGAAATTCATTATTGTTCCAATATATGTAGATGGTTTTAGTAATCTGTGTCTCGTATTATATAAGTGTGATTGAGTTATACTAGATGTCGTTAGAAAAATAATATTTCGTACTCAAACAAATTCTCAGACAGTTAGTTATGTGATTGCTAGACTCTTATATAGAATGCGTGCGTCAAAGAACAGTGAAAATACGCCATATTTTATAGATTTTCTTCGACAAAGGATAGTACTATGCAGACTTTTCGCGGTGAAATTTCATTTAAAAAATGGTAGTGAAATTTGAAGCCAAATTTGTCCAACACTATCATGTTTTTCACGAAGAAAAATCTCTTAAATGGCATTGCCGATTATTTTTTTGCTGTTTTCAAGCAGTGAGATCGGAATAATTTACGTTTTTACATTTTAATATCTTCGATAATGTACTTGTGAACTTATGAAATGAAATTGTAATGTAAAAAGATAGAATTTTACCATTTTACAATATATTTGTACGAACATATTACGACTCAAAAACATAAGTTGCTCTGAGCTCAGAGTTGGAAGCCAACACAAGAAAAGGTGGCAATGCCGCTCATTTTTTCACGAGCAAACAACGTCTCGTGGATTTTTTCCTAATGAAAAGAGCATATTAGCTAGTTTAAATGTGAATACAGTTAATGTCCTGGACACTGTAAGAGACAATCACGCAAAATTTTGATCCGATTATTTTGGTTCCAATTTTGATTTCAAAGAGGCATTACGCTCCGAAGGGCCAATTAACGAAAATGTCGATAAAAATAATGAAAATCGTCAAGTCCGTTCGTCATGTCAGCATGGACCGCACTTTCATCTGCGAATTGCTGCTGAATCACAGCAAAATCAACCCTTTGGACAACTTTAAGTCAGAACGGTGGTCATCAAATTATGGATTGACAGCGAATTGTTTACTAGAAGCTGCTCACCTACGGTCAAGTTCTTAATTGGGACATATACTGTCTGCAATTGGATGATCTAAGGTTTTATTACAAACTAGTATACTTCTTTTAAAAACAACGTTATAAATGCTTTGTTATTTACGACGCTTAGTAGCCAATTTCCCCCAATAGGACTGAACCCGTACCACATCCATTAGATCTAATTTGGGCCTAGCTATCGAGCGACAGTTCAGTACAAGATTGGAACCTTAAATACAGCATTGTTTCCACTTAGTCTAGTAAAGAGCTAGTTCAAAATGGACTGGTACATAATTTTTTCCTTAAATAGCGCAATTGGGACAAATTCTGCTAAATCTATGAGATTTCCGCTTTAAAAACCGGAACTACTTCTATGGTACAAAGTTACTAGTTAAAAATTAATTCCGAGCTAGTATTTTTATCTCCAAAGTCAAATTACAAATTACAATCAGCAAATATTGTCTAATTTCATCCAGATTAGCAGATAGTATTAATTCGGGCCAGAGATGAAGCATGTTGTAACTACCAAGAATTGGTTTGCATGTTTTCATATAGCTCCAACTTTTAAATGGTTGTATAATGATAAAATAAAATTTCGAAAAATGAGACTTGCATGTGTATTGTTGGACATAGCTCCTATACCAATATGGTCCAAAGTTTGCTCCTAACGATTCTTCTTCAAAACTTCTTTCTGGCAGCTTAGACACTACTGGAAACAATTACAATGAATAGTAGAGAATTTTGCAAATATGAATGCAAGATTCGTTCCAGTCATTCTTAGAGCCATTGCTTTGAAACGAATCGAACTGTGGTGAGTCATATTAATTTATACTAGAAATTAGCTGAGCTGCCTGAGACACACATTAAAATGCAGCTCCTCAGTTTGGCTTTTCGGGCATTAGTTTGCGGATGTAGTGGTGTAGGCTTTTATATATAGGTAGTCAGACTTGGCCGGATTTGCATAGCGCCGGTGCCTCCTGTGCAAATTTGTATAATATTTCTTTAATTTGTACCAACAGATCTATTTGGTACAAGCTGTTTTATAGATTTATTGTTTGGTTTACTATTACAAAAAGTTTATATTATAAACCGGATTTTATTATAAGTTGGAGTATTTTATAAATTTGAAAGAATACTGGGCATTTCAGCAGCAAGCGTTGACAAAGACCTGCACCTCCTTAAGGGAATGGCTCCCGTATTGCATTCCGAAGCCCTTTCCCAGTACGCATAATAAGGGCCAATCAAAGTACGTGTGTAATAAGAAAGCCCACTATAGTCCAGATTGAAGATTATAGCACATATGACCTTTCATCTTCTAAGAGAAGAACAGAGAAATAAGCTGAAGAAGATGATTTTTAGATCTTTTAGAAGATAATAAGAAAAATATGGACAAATACCTTCATCGAAAAGGGAAGATGTAGCAATTTTCAAGATGTTATTTCGTGGCCTTATAAAAGATACGAAACAAGCTGACTATAGGATGTTTTAGACAATAATGAAATGACCATTTAGCTAGCAAAACTATTTAGAAAGTATGAATTTAGAACTTTCTGCAAATGTTTTCTTTGAAAATTTGTTGCTAAAAGCAGTTGCGCAACCAGGAATTCAACCTCATCGCGAACCCGCATCACAATGAATCAAAATTGAGTATGTACATTGCATCATAAATTGTAAAAAGTTTTTTTTACAATAACATTATTATTTTATTAAAAATAAAAGGAAGAAAAAAAAACATATCGCATTGCAATACCTCTACGGGCTTGATCGTTTTGCTTTTGGGACCTTTTCGGGTCTTCAATGCTATTTGACTAAAAATAATCTGGTTTGATACTAAGGTGATGTTCCTTGTTTTAACTCTTTCCAATTGTACTTTACGCATGCTTAGTTCATTTCAAAAGATTAAGTAAAGTAAAGATTTTTTTAAATACAGATAGTAGACAAATCGGCCACATGTGGCTCAGCACGAACAACATTTCATGAAAATAAAAACTGCGTTAATGTAATAAATGATTTCACATCAATAAATCAAAACAATTATTTTCACGGATGCATCTTATGGCGAGTTTTATTATAATTTTCTTCATTACGTTTTGTTACACAATTAATTTCGTAATGAAGTAACCCTTTGCTTTTAATAAACAGTTGATAAGATTTCACTGAAATAATCTAAATCTTATTATTCAATTGAAAACTGGAAATATCACGCTTTATTGTTTACACAATGAATAAAATAGCTTTTGTTACTTTAAACAGCCTATTTGAAAGAGCCCTATCGAAATGACAGAATGCACTTTACTATTTCCTTACTATGGTAATCTGTTATCACCATTAACTTGTTATGATAGGACGACAGCAAACGATGGAGGTTTTAGTGAAGTAAAACAGACGGACAAAGAGATAGAGAAAAGACCTATATTGAAAATCATTAAAAAAGTATTTTTAATTTTATGGAATTTGAGAAATTTTTTATTGACCACCGTAATGAATGACACCACCTCAAATGACACTTTGGAACAGAAACCCTAAGCGAGGCATACCAGACTATTTAATTAATTTTTATGACTTTCACTTTTAAAAAGTAATAAAAATTAACAAGACAACAATGACGATGTTGGCTTTGAAGTGCAACACCATCATATATATGTAGATCACCATCATCATCGCTTTGTCATCATTTTCTTTTTATCATTTTGAATGAAAACAGCCCTCCAGACATCGTGGAGCGAGCGACCCCGTGTTAAGCAAAATGATACAACTTAAATCATCACAATCACGGAATGAGAGAGGGATCTTTTCAAATGGCTGCATGTGTGCAGGAGGGCTAATAAGGCCTGACTAACAAAAAACACCGCCACTTCGATTTTTATGACCTGTTACTTGATTACAACTTTAGTGTTCCCGACAAACGATGACAAATTTTAATGATTTGAAGACATTTTTGTGTCATAAAAATGTTTTCATCATATGAATATTTGAGAATATTTTTATGAGATTGTAAAACGATATTAGAAATATTGTTTTCTTAAGACATTTGTTGAACAAAGTTGTACATGGAAGAAGTAATAAAGTGTGTTGATATTTGTTTTTCTTCATTTTTAAAAGACAACAACATTTCTTTGGTTCTCCAATCTCGATATTATTGTAAAAGCCGTTCATCTTTGTTTTGAGAATTTTAATAACACAGTATGTGGTAACAGTTGCGTATTTAAAAGACAAATCAAATCAATGTATCCCACTACTTCATATATGTTGCAAGAAGTTTGAAGTTGATAATGGAAATTGTCAACGTTTTCTTTGTAAAGCTCAGAAACGAATGACAAAAGTATTCAGACATACAAGTCTACAACTTTGAGAAAATATTTTCAATTTGCGTATTCAAAAAGTTTGTCATACAACAACCTTTGAGGTAGATGGAGGGTGAAAGTCAACTAGAAGTGGACACGTTTCTATCTCTATCAACATCCCCATTTCGACGTTAGCTATTTCTTGTGTCAACAGATTATAACTGAATTTATATCTGCGTTATTCCTGCTATGCCAGAATAGCCCAAAATCGTGACTTTAGATTTAAAAATGACGTAGTAAAATGATGTGTCACGAACTACATCGAAATCAAAAGCCGTCATTTAATTAAATTTCAAATGTTGTTCATAAATTCATAAAAATGTTTCGTAATAATCGGAGAAAATCAATAAATAACTTACAAGCATTGATTGATGCAAATCAAATAAACTTAACTTATGACGTCAAAGATGGGATTTATTAAGAATTTTGAGATCCCTCGGTATTGCCTAATTTGGTTTAACATTTCATATTTGCTCTTTACACTCAGTGCCACGTAAGTTACTCAATATCACGCTATGCCATATTGCGATTTACAAAATTCCAAAATAACAAAATTTCTTGAGAAAAATTATCTTATTTTGATATGAAATTTAGACGCTTTGCAGTTCTGTGGAACCTTCCCCAAATTCCATAAAATAAAATAAAAAACAGGCGGAAACCTTGAGCGGATTGAAACTTATGCAAACTCCACCACCGATTGTTATCCACAGTGTCGTAGACAATATACTGATATACTCGTATCGCAATATAAGTGAGTGTGAGTAAAACATCCTCTTCTCATATACAGGACATCAAATTAGCTTGTTCGTCCAATGAAGTATGCTCGGAAATATATTTTTAATATTTGTCAAAAGCTGCGGCAATAATTTTTTTTTCAAAAGCCTATGAACTGGTTGCTTTCTAAATCTTCCCATTTCCACCGTTTATTGCTTTTAATTAATGAATAAGCAGTAAAAAGTTAAGTGAAATATCGAAAAAGTACAATTTTCTCATTTATTTATTCCTATTTGTGGCACCCGTGTGCAATATCACTGATTCATTTATTGCCCGACGTGATTCATGAACGTGTCAAAAATGTCGTATTATCGTACATAATATATCATAATTGGCGGTCCTGCCAAAAAGTTATATGACTTCAGACGTTTCTTTCCCACATATTTCACTTGACTAAATCTTGGTTTTCAGGGAATGCCAAATGACATCCTATAAAATTAAAAACGAAAGGATGTAGGCTCAAGTTTCTGTTTCAAGAGGCATCACATAATAATTGGTCGCAAGCTACAAAGAGTGAACTAATACGGGCTCCATCATCCCACATATTCGCCACATTAAAGCCTCTTCAGTCTGTTATTATTATGAAATTGTTGGGTCAAATATATTAAAGAGCTGAAAGAAAGCTATGTTAAGAAATAAAAATTAATAATATCTAACAAACGAATCCAACATGATTCCTAATAACCCATTAATCTGCCTCAGTATATGACACGCCAATATACCACCAACATGCTACTGATTTCAGCATATACATACAAAGTATGTATCGGAAATCAAAAACTATAATCTAGATCAAAGTATTAAAATATACCCAATTCTAAGGTTCGTTCTGGATTGTCATGCCCCTTTAGTTCCCTCCAGCATTCGATTGTTGGAAAAGACAGCCTCCTAAACTATCATTTCCCATCGACATGTAAAGGGTGTCCCAACAAGAACGCAAGATTTGAAAGACTGATGCAGCAATTGAATTGTTTCTCAGACTGTATAACATGTGGCGCCATCTTGTTGAAACCACATGCCCTCCACATTCATTTCTTCAATTCTAGGCACGAAAAAAACTGTTGATCATTTCACGATACCGAACACCATTGACTGTTTGCGCTTGACATGCCTCATTTTCATAAAAAAAAAGGTCCAATGATTCCTCCAGCCCAAAATCCACACCACACAGTGACACGTCGAGGATGCATTTGCTTCTCGTAAATCAGTGGAGGATTTTCTTCACTCCAAATGCGACAATTCTGCCTATTGACGAAGACATCAACATGGAAATGGGCCTCGTCACAGAAGATGATTTTATCGGTAAAATCAGCATTTTCATGTTGTCTCTCCAATACCCAATTAACGAACTCCCTTCGCTGTCCATGGTCAGCTGGCTTCAGTTCCTGATTCAATTGAACTTTGTATGCATGAAGATGCAAATCTTTCGTCAAAATTCGCTGCATAGTGGATTTGGAGACACCAATTTGCTGAGCTCGGTGTCTAATTGAGGTGCACGGAGTTTGAGCGACATCATCACGTACATCTGCGACATTTTCGGTCGATCGACCTGGTCGAAGGTGCGTTGTTGTCTTTACATCACTAACAGACTCAGTTTTGGCAAATTTATCCATTAATATCTTTAAAGTTGACTCTTTTGGGGCATTATTGTGACGCCAAATTGATCGCAATTTACGAATTGTAGTTGCAAAAATTTCACAATTTTGGTAAAACAATTTCACAATGAGAATGCGTTGTTCATTCGTGTAGCGCTTCATTTTTACTAACCTCGTACCTTCTACTAGCAAACAATAACAATTGTTCAAATGTCAAACAATGATACTTCGAATGGGCCCAAATTTAAATCTTGCATTCTTGTTGGGACACCCTTTAGCTGCAAACAGTAGCACATGTTCTAACAACTACCGTTAATTCGATTCAAACAAATTAAATTTATGTTGCCCGTGAAGAGTTTAGTCACTTCACATCACCTCTGCTAAAAATATTCCCTGTGTACATTTCTTAAAAATAAATAATGTCATAGTTTTGTACAATATTTACACAGATGTTGAACAGAACTTTCACTATGCTGTTTGCTTTATTATGTGCACCTTAAAATAAAGGAATCAAAAACACAAAATCTCCAACATTTCAGTTTCAAGCTTTTCGCTTTAACATTTAACCCCTTTTCTCACCCCACTCATAATACTTGTATATACAAATTAGAAGGGGTAGGAGTTATATAATTAAAGATATTCCAATTTCAAGCAAATATTTAGTCTCTTGATGGCTACATAAACACTATCATATCTATAAATGACGTTTGACATTTCGTAATTGACAACCTCAATTATCGTTCACGATAACCTCTATTTTGTCCTGTGAACCGACATCAATGAAATATTATTTAACTAGATTTCCTTCACTAGAAAGCTTAAAGAAAATTAAGTTCCCACATTATTTTAATTATATCTTGCAAAAAATAGAAATAATTTTCTGAAATTTTTGGCTAAAACCCAAAATACACAAAAATCTTTGGCAAACAACAAATTCAAGGTGATATTCATTCTCATTTTCAAAGTTAATGAGAATCAACCAAAAATGTACTGAAAAGGGTGGAGAGAGAGACGAGGATGGTTACAGATTATATATTTCAAAGTTCAAAGTACATTTCTGCAGAACATTGACGGGCTAAATCAATGTTATTCATGTAATTTCTTAGTTGAGGAATCATTTTGTAAATGGCAGGAAGCTGCAATTTCATTTGAAACCAACAATTTCAAATTGCCAAAATATTAATGACGTTTGTAAAGCTTTTTGCTTTAAATTCAAATAATATAATAAAATTATTACAACAGTTAAAAATAAATAACTGCTTAAGGTATAGTAAAGAGAAATCCATTATTTTTCCAATAGATGTGATTTTAGTAACCTGTATCTCGTTGTGCAAGTGCGATCGAGTTACGCTAGATGGCATTAAAGAGATGAGGTTTCGCACTTAAAAAATAATCAGATAGTTTTGTGATTGCTTGATTTAGTATTTTTTTGAGAACACGTCAAAAATGAATACTAGCAAAGAGGAAATACGACACATTTCACAACAATTCTTCGATGGAGGTGAAAATGTAAACCAGGAAAATGCGAATAATGCTTCTGGTCCTGATGCTGTGATTTGCCGATTCGGTTCCCGTGATTTTGATGGCAAAGACGCAACACGATCTGGAAGACCGACTATCGAAAATGCCGATAAATAATGGAAATCGCAAAGTCCAACCGTTATGCAATCATTATTTTTCCAGAAGCTAAACATTGCACAAAAACCACATCCAACCACCAGAAAAAGGCTGGATACAAAAAGAAGCTCTAGTAACGTAAAAAATCTATATGGACCGATTGCCCATCTACGAATCACTGTTAGATCGCAACAAAATTGACATTTTTGAAGCGGATGGTAACTGATGATGAAGAGTGCGTGATTTACAACGACTATGGCGGCCGAATCGTGATGAGCGGACGGAAACGGTGGTCTAGTCAAGATTGACGGTCAGCATGGTTTTGCTGTGTGTTTGCTGAGATTAGTTCTCTCCATTCCATTCTATCGATTTAGCGGAGCCTGTGGTCCAAGAAATAAAAGGTTACTTGAAAATTTAACCGATTTGCAAAAATATGTAACATTTGAGACTAAGAAATTTATATTTAGTATTTGTTATCAAATTGAGATATTTGCATTATTTAGTATGAACTCAGCAGAAACAAGTGGATATTATTCATAAAGAACATTGGTCCGATTACCATTTATGATTGCTAACAATGTCAGTATGAAGTACTCCAAAATCTACTTGTTAGGGGGCATGATATGATCGGAAAACGCAAATTTTGATAGAAGATATAAAGAAGCTTCATTTAAAGGTTTGGGGAAAAACATTTGTTTGTCCTCCTTTATATAATGACGGGTATATTAAGTTTGTGATTCCATTTGTAATAACTACAAATACTCAATAATCGCCATAAGAATCTATGTCGTTAATGTGCGTCTCCGATATATTTTGGACCGGAAAAAATGGTACAAAGTGTATAAGCTTCGATCCTACGGAACATGAGATGTCTTTCCAGTTCAGTGACTGTCTACTGATTTTTTATGGAAAGTATCAAAATATCAAGTATCATTGTCAGGGAACGGCCCCTCATAATACGGATCTGTACTGTCTGAAGGAAGCTATGGTCTAAAAGTGGCCAGCTTTGTCCAACAGAAGAAATATTGCGTTCCGTCAGACCACACACATCAATTATGACTCTCCAGAAAATTCGAAAGCTTAGTTGGGAAATTCTTATGCAACCACTACATAGTCTGAGTCTGAAACTCTGGAACCAAGTGATTATCATCTACGCCTACTGCTGTCAATGCCGAGCGAATTTGCTGGTGAGAAACTTGTGAATGACTGTTAGAGTTTTTTGCCAATAGGCACGAAGTCCTTTATGCGAGAGGTATAAAGAATTGATTTTCAAAATTGAAAGAAGTTATCGAACAATGGCTGTGCTTATTCCTCCTAAATCGAAAGATTCTAACTATGGTTAATAAAGCCTTCAATATCATGCAAACATAATAGATTCCTTTTTGCTATACCTTACGAGTATATTAATCTAATCGACTGTAAACAATACTACTCTCATATTCTCTGCACAACTTTGCACATCTCAACTTTACTTTTTCTTTGAACATCAAACACAAAGAGAGACTTACAGAGAAACTAAGCATTGACTTGGGATTACTCTCCATTTATTTTCTTAAATTTTGGAGCATTTTGTAACTTAAGTGTTGACTATAAAATGACATTATAATATTCTATACCTTTTACAATTTAATAAAGTTATACTTTTCAGCCTTCCCCGAAAACAAAATAAAAATTGTTAGATAAGCAAAAGGAGCACAAATTTTTAACACTCACAAAATGCAATGACAAAGTTCATTATGTAAAAGTTCTCCTACCATACACAGACTGACTATCAATTTTGATGTAACATTTCAAAATCTTTCTTTTCACACAAATCATAAGTGGGGGGAATATTAATAATTTCTCACTATCAATTCGACGATCAATATCATTTATATGTCTAAAAAGTTCCTAATATATACTCGTATGTTTCTAAAATCTTATCGACTACAATTCGACTCCAATTTCCTATAAATGTGGTAATTTTTCTTGAAACTCAAACAAAAACACAAACAAGTGTTGTGTGGGAGAAGAAACCACCAAAATGAAAGAGGGGTCCCACATACATTTTCCAACTTATATATTTAGTGTCTTGATTTTCAGTTTTAAAAAGGGAGCAGAAATATTTTCATTTCGTGTTAGTTAGCAAGTGTTAATTATCAAGTGAATCTTCCATTTAAATAGAAAGCTACTAGGGAGCCAACTACATCTTGTTTTGAGGGGGAACAAGTGAGTCGGCTAAGTACTAATGTGAGAATCTTCGATTAACATAGTTTCCCCTATATGTGTCCCAGCATATGTTTCCCATAAACGATCAAATAAATTAGAAATATTAGGGTAGTAAGGGAAAGAGAGATAAGAATTAATAAAATTATGCTCCAAAAAGTATAAGAAAAAGTTTACGTGAAGATTTTTGTCGCATAGAAAAGCGTTTGACCATCCTCTTTCATGTGAAAATACATTAACCGCAGACAGAACTCTATCAAGAAAATTGTTTGCAAATTACTAAGAAAAAATGATTTTTGTACGGTAGTGTTTGCGAGAACACTTCATATAGAAGAGTACATGAAAACTTTGTTTCAGAATGCAGATAGTCTAAGGAGACACAGAAGAAACTTTCCACATAGAAACATGTCTCATAAGGCAATTCCGATATATGAAAACATTTCAGAAAATAACGAAAATTTACTTTCACATAGAAAAAATAAGATAAATCTAAACTGAAAAATGTAGTAAAAATTCATTTTCATGCGGAATTGCTTGCGTTGACACCTATCACACATAGATGTGTCCGAGAAAACATATTTCATATATAAAAAGTGACTCAGAACACAGATATCATGTTAAAAATGTCTAAGCAGTAAAAATTCATATACAATAACATGCAGCATAGGAAACTTTCCAAATAGAAAAATGCCCCAGGAAAAGGGAAAGTCTCAACAGATGGGGAAGAGAATCTAAAAAGATACTTTTAACGTAGAAAAACGTGTAAAAAAGGAATTTCGTATATATTCATGTAGAAAATGACTTGAGAAAATGCTTTCTATATAAAAAAGAGAAAGGAGTTTATCATATAGAAAATGTTAGAAGAAGATCATTTTCACAAAGATGTATACCAGATTTCAATTAGTTTTGATAACGAAAAGTGATTTAGAGTAGCCTGAGAAAACAAGTTCACAGTCGTAAACAACAGTGTTTGCCGAGATACTTTTAATATTGAAATATTTTTGAGAAAACGATTTTCACACGGAAGTTATGAGACTTCACTTCCTATATCGAAAGCCATCTTACACAATACATAAATCAGCGAATAAATGAATTCCTTGCATAGAAAAATCTGGGATGAAAAACATAGAAAAGTCTCTGAACGGATAGGTATGCCATAAGAAACATTTCAAATAAAAACATGTAAAAAACGAAAATGAAAAAGAAATGTCTAAGGAGAAATTTTTTTACATAGAAATGTCTCAAAAGTCTCACTTTGAAAAATTCCTGCAAAGTCACTTATCATATAGAAATTTGACGGAGAAGAAAGAAACTCTGCATGCAAGTGAATACCGGAAAATGAAGTTTTCATATAGAAACTTACCTTACAAGAAGCACGTAATATTCTATACGGACAATTTCTCTCTCAGGCGCTTCTAAAATTGTTTTCTATAGAAACATACATAGTATACTTTCTACATAGCGAATTACTTAAGAAAACACTTTTCATTTAGGTACATTTTGTAAGCTGATGCT
>JAHXMU010000008.1:2726911-2749190 GCA_019455685.1 Philornis downsi
ACTCTTGGGCAAAGCCATAAATGAATTACACAACCAGTCAACTATTTTAAAGAGTAACAGTATTCGCCAGAAAATAATATAAAACTAAATAAAAGTTTTCAGAGGCAATATTACGTTTGCTTTGCATATTCATTACTATGCGAACTTATTTATTTTTGTTATGTGATCATTTCCCCTTTTTAACAACATTTCCGTTCATTTGACTTTCGTTGTCCCCTTGTTTTGTGCAGTCGATTTCTTGCTGAGTATAAGAATCGAGTGGCCGTTGTCGTCGTCGTCGTCGTCGTCGTCGTCGTCGTCGCCATCGTCATACCTATATCCGGTCAATGGCAGACCCATACTCGCGCATATACTCTTTCTCGCTATGAAATCGCAATACTCGAACCCGTACCATGCGATTACCTACTCTGTCATAGAGTCATCGTAAGAGCTTAGGGTAAAACTATTATTTCTAGAGAATGTGACAAAGACCCTAAACAAGTGGACAGTTGGAAAGACAGACTAACCGCAATGCTCCCCCTGGGTATGCATTTTTTATAAGCACTTTAAATTTTTATTATTATAAAAGTTTTTTTTTTTGAAAGCATTCAAGCTTCTCTTTATTTATCCCTTCATTCAAACGTCTGCTCGCTGTTTCGCTTCGAATGGTAAATGTTTTTTGCTCTGTTCACTTTTGACGGCGGGGGAACTAATGGGAGCGGTTGGTCGTCATCGTCGCAGTCGTTGTATTTCTTATCTTTTTAAATGAATGTGAATTTTGTTATAAAAGAATTTGAATTCGAATACGACCGAGAGAATTGAGTATATAACAAAATTGCTTCATTATAATCATTGTGTGGGTGGTTGAGGAGCAGCTGGTGCAGCCGTCAGTTCTTCAAACTGCCTGGGAAGGTGGTCTAGGGTGCGGTATATGTAAGGGGTGCATTGACACTCGGAAGATGCGCTCATTTTTCGCTAATAAAATTTAATTGTAAGCAATTTTTATTTGTACAAATTTCAAGAACTTTGTTAATCTTCTTGCTAGTGCATTTCTTTTCTCTTTTTTTTTTTTATTTGTTCGTTTTCTTTAAATGTTGATGCAATTCTCACTGCCCTCCTGAGGTTTGTGAATAAAAGTAAACACTTTAATTTAAATAAATAGAATATGTGGGCTGTGTAATGAATAAGAGATATTTTATTGCTTTAAATACGCTTAAGCAGTAGATATGTAGCCTAGATTTACTTGCAAATGTACGAAGAAATAAATAAATATTTGTCTATCAGCAGCAGATTTTGCAAAGCACGATTTCCGTCAGTTGAGTTTAAGCAAATATTGACTGTTTTAGAAAAGGTGTTTAAATAGCAAATTTTTCATATCGAAAAACTGTGAAGATACACTTTACGAAAGCTTTTATCTTTTCATAAAGCAAAAAGTGTGATACAACACAAAAAACAATCAGCGAAATGCGTTCTCATATAGAGCAACGGTAGAGATTATAGCCTTTCTGTCGGAAACATACTCGTATCTTAAATAACAAATTATGTGAAGAAATGTTGTCTTTGGCAAGTGTTCATATACGTTCAATTAGAAAGGAAGTTTTAAGGAAACATGTAAATTTCAGTCGGAAATATGTACATTTCAGTTGAGAATTTATTGTTTAGTTCTGATGAAATTTATTTGGCTCACTAAATTCGAAAAAATCTAAAGATTACCGATTGAAACCGTGCAAATATTAGGCTAAAAAATTCTACCACATTTTAATTCTGCTAGTTGTAAATAGTCAAAATCTATTGAATTTTTACCACAGATATTGATCATGTAATTGGCATCATAATCGCAATATAGTCGTAGAACAATCTATACTGGCCATTCTCCAAATAATTTGAAGAAAATGGCAAATACCATTTGTAAGCTTTTAAACGAAATATGTTATTATTATCTCAGAAAACAGTGACGACATGTGGGTGTTTATTTTGCTAGATAGTCAAGTGGCTTTGTCTGACAATCGCTCTAAAAAGACTTAATTCGTTTGCGGTGCTTTAACATACGTATACAAAGTAGCGACAGGCGATAAATCCCGAATCTAAGTACTGCTAAAATGAATGCCGAATCTAAGTACTACTAAAATGCAATCTTCTGTGTGAAAAATATTAGCCAAAACACTTATTCGTATAAAAATTTTCTGCACAGAATGTTTTCAAAGAGCGTGTTCCATTTAAAGTTTGTCTTCCAGGAACCTTTCTACGTAAAAAGCTTGTTTTTATATATATAAAAATTGTTTCCACGACAAAGAAAGACATTTTTTGTTTTAAAAAGGGGTCATCCATAGGATTTGTTTGTGAACATTCTATCTAAAGTTTCTTCTCTACACAAAAAACGTCTTCCATGACAGACAGTTTTCATGCAAAAGAAAAATCTTTCAAGACGCTTTTTTATGTAAACAAAGCTTTTAAAAATAGTTTTCTCTATAAAAATGTAGCTAATTTCCCAGGCACTTTTTATAATTCCTACCCAAGAAATGTACACCATTTGACACGACAAACTACGTAACGCCCGAAAGAAAGCGTTTAAAGTGCGAAATATTATTTGACCATAAATTGATAAATTGATTGAGTTGGTAAGCATGATATTTATCGTAAATGTTTATGAAATTTTTTTAAGCTTGGCGCAGCTCAATATTCTATTAATAGTTATCGGGAATAAAAAATGGGCAATATAGATTCACTTTTTCCCGTACCTCCCGTAAAAATTTACCGATTTACCTAAAATTTTTCTACCATAATTTCTATTGCATTCCTTTATAATGTTTAGCAAAATGTAGAAAATTTGAAAATTAAACACGCACCTTTCGGTAGCTACCTTACAGATGACCAAAGTAATCTACATATTAATACACTGGAATCTTTCATTCTGTGTGCAATAAATTAAGTCTAATTTTGCTCACATCAAGCATGTAGTAAACTTTGGTCTAAAAATTCAAATTAAAAGCACTACCACGAGTATAAAATTTAACATTTTTCGCCGTATTTCATATAGAAAGTACCGACATGTTTGCAGTTCATTTTATAAGAGATAAATGTTGTTGTATTAGTCTGAATGGGGCATCCAATTTTTTCCAATTAGCGTAATAAATTTTAGGAATTTGTCAACATAACTTTAAGTCAATCCATACAAGGAAGGATTGGTAGGTAGGTTGAAAGTGATGATGTATTACTCCATGCCCATTTTCCCCTTGTAGTGTCTTTCAAAACATTCTTAACATAAAATGTAATCTAAGAACATTTTATATATGAAAAGTATTTCCAGGAAATGATAAAGGGCGATTTTTTAAGATTTAAGTTTTCCAGGTTGGCAGCACTGGTTGGTAATGGTGACCAAACGTCATCTGTCAAAGTGAAAAGTGTACAGTATACTCTGCCATATCATCTTGAAAAGACTAACAAACGAGCAACGATTGCAAATCGTTGAAATTTACTACCAAGATTCGTGCCCTGTGACAATGGTGCATCGTTTGATACGACCATTTTATGGTCGTTATATTCGACCTGCTGAATTAACAATTCGTGCTGTTATCTCCAAATTTCGCACCAAATTTACTTTGTTCGACATAACACCATTGACTCGCATGCGTATAGTGCGTATCGAATGAAATATTGCAGCCGTAGCGACCAGTGTTATGACGATCGTGAAATGTCAATTCGTCGCTGTTCTCAGCGATTGGGCATGTGTTACTCAACCACAAGGAATTTTGTTTTTGCCCCAATTGGCTGAGTTGAACTTGGTTGACATGTGGTTTCATCATGGCAACATGCCACGCTGCTCGTGAAACAATGGATATGTTGAGGGATGAGTTAGGTGAGCAACTTATCTCTCGATTTGGCCCTGTGAGTTGGCCCCCAAGATCTTGCGATTCAACGCCTCTTTATTATTTCTTATCGGGTTATGTCAAATCGTTAGACTATGTGGACAAGCCGAACACTATTGAAGCCTTGCAGGATAACATAACACGCGTTATTCGTGGAATACAAACCGAAATGAGCGAAAAAGTGACGAAAAATCGGACCTTCCAAATGGACATTTTGAGACGGAGCCGCGGACAACATTTACATGAAACTATCTTTAAAAATTAAATGGCAAAAAGCAATTTATCGATTCCAATAAAAAATTTTAATATATGATGAAAATTTGAGTGTTTTATTCGTTTAAAAAAAAAATACTACGTTTAAAAAATCACCCTTTAGAAAGTTAAAAAATAGAAAATATTTTTTTTAGTAGGAATGTGATTTTTTTTTTAATTGTAATGAGAATCGTTGATATTTGAGTTTCCAGTTCTGGTTTTGGGATCTAGAAGAGCTGTAAACAGTTGTTTCTGAAAATATCTATTGTTTAAATACTGGACACCATAAGCACCAAAATATTTTGGGATCTCTAAATGCATTTCTCCCATATTTAACTACAGTTTCAGGAATAAGAATTCTTCTTCGGAGCATTGGTGAATAGCTTTCCATCTACGCTATAATTGTAGAATCGAATTATTATACGTATATTTTTTGTTTCATGTTAGTAATTTTAATTATTTATCAAAAAATACGGCTATTAATATAAATTTAGAAGCTGTTTAAAATTAGTGAATAATAAGAATAAAATCGAACCTTTTAGTACACCGACTCTACCAACACCACCACCGTTAGTTGCGTTATTGTTAAATTGTTGCAATTGATGTTGCAGGTAATTGTTGTCGTTGCTGCTGTCATTATTGTTGTTATTTAAAATATCATTGATATTTGTGGTGAAATTCTTATTATTATGAAACATATAGTTATCAACATTTTGATGCTGCTGCTGTTGTCTTATATTGTATAGCTGATGTCGTTGCTGATGCTGATGTTGCATACGCAATTGCTTTAGATATTGTTGATTACAAGTTAACGTTGCCGTTGGGAGATTTTTAATTTCAACGCCTTGATCTTTTAGATGTTGTTGTAATCGTTTGCGTTGTATCTGTTGCTGTTGCAACAATTGCAACTGCTGTTGTTGCAATTGATGACAATAGCGTAATTGTTGTAGTTGTTGAGGTGTTAAAGCAACATGTTGCTGTAGTTGCTGCTGCTGTTGTTGTTGCTGTTGATGTTGATGTTGTTGATGTTGTTGATGCTTAGGTTGATAGTTATTCTCTTTGGAAGAGGAGGAAGCGGAGCTATCACAGCCACTGCTGGTACTACTGGAATTTGATTGAGTTTTTGAAGCAACATTTTGCCAATGCCGTTGAGACATGTTGTTCACATTGTTATGAGAGCTGTTGGTGCTGTTGCCGTTGTTGTTGGTTATAAATCGTTTACTGTGCATTTTGGAAATGTCAGTGAGTTTTACAAGAAATGCCAAAATTATCAAAAACATTTAGTTACACCCCCTCTGCGACGTCCAGATCAGAACACAATTCTTCCGTTTGTGCTGGGGGAGGGGTAGAAAAGGATTTGTGGATGTTTTTTTTTATTGTAGACGAATTAGATTCGTTCAGGTGAACATTTTGTTTAGCAATAATATTGCTGAAGGGTTTTTTAGGCTGGGCAAGAAAAATGTGAGGCTGCTTTACAGTCGTTTATTTCACTTAGTGTTTTTCCTAATTTATAAGACTTTAATATATTCTTGGACTTGTTTGATTTATCTTCTTCATTTAGATGTATTTGTTATTTTTAGCCTTATGTATCAATTTATAATTAGTATTGTTTCGTATGTTTTGTGGAGACCCATGCAAAGTTTGGACTTTGAGTGTTTATTTGTTTTAATTTTTAGTTCACAACTGATTTGATTGGGGGAAGACTTTGCTGTTGCTATGCACTTTTCGGGTTGGTTTGTTGTATACACTTTGTTTTTTTTTTTTTGGAAAATTTTTGTTTGAAGTTTATTTTTAAGTGGACTATTTTTGTCAGTCTTTTCTTTTTGTTTTATTATACAGTTTATGGTGTTTTTAACACTTTCAAAGTTAACTTAACTGAAGAGAAATTAAAGGGAAAATGTATAATGCATAAACTATAAAAATTGAAAAAAATGCTAGTAAACCCCAAACTCTGAGTTATTTTCTACGGAAGTTTTCTTTGGTAAATAATCTCATTCTTTCAATGTAAGCTTAATTGTATAATAATTCTTCTCATATGCAATTCATATTTCATTTTCTTTGCTCTCTTTTCTTTTTCCAGAATATTTAATCAAATTTCAGTTTTTGTATAATTTTTTTTTTTTTGTCTTTAAATTTATAGCTTTAAATGTTTGCCTTGGGGCACAGCCATAAAGACATTTCAATTTCATTCTAATTTGTTTTTCTTCTCCTTTAAATTGGAAAATTTATGGTTTTTCTGCTGAGTACAGTTCGAGTGAAGTTTGCTCGTTTTTTTTTTCAATTTAGCAACATTTCCTGTTTGGCAGTTATCAGTGGCCGCCTCAGCCTTATTTCGTTGGAAGGACTGTGTATTAAATTTAACCTTTTTCGTGGCATTGTAGTGCAAACAGATTGCCGAAGTACTTACATACATATATACCTTGGCGTACATATTTAGTTCAGTTTATAAATGTAAAATGCTGCTTCATTAGCCTGAATGGGGCTGGCCATTTTTTCCTATTGTATAATGGAAGCAATTTACTAGAGCGGTAGTAGTACAATATGTATTTAGCGCATGTAATAAATTTTAGAAAATTTTTAACAGAACTTTAACTCATTCTATAAAAAGAATTCAAAACTTTTTCATACGAATAAACAGTAAGCTAAAAGTGATGGTCGCTGCCTATTTAATAACAACGTGCCATAATAAGTTTGTTATATTTAAGACATACACTAGTTTATCTCTTTTGCCATTTACAGCTGGCATTTAATTTATAAATCTTACTTGTCGCCATCTATGGTATGTTCATTGTACTATGTTAATAATCACCACTAAAACATAAACGATTTCAAACTTAATAAATTTGTAACCTTGTGGATTGAAAGAAGACAGTTAGAAATCTGGGAAATTAAACAAGTAAAAAATAAATATTTTAGCTATTGAGAAAGATTTGGAAAACTTTACAATGTAAAACCAAAACAACTAGAAACCCGTTTTTATCTTGTATTAAAAAAATACTCGTAAATTTTCCAGAGTACATTATTATTTTAATACTTCTATCGAAATAATTGTACCATAATTGCATTATTTCAGTACATAACATCAACTCGCATATTACAGCGAATTATAAAAATGACTAACTTTAATAATTAGCTGCGATTTCAAAGATAGTCAAGACGACATCGCGAAGATTTATTTGATACATCTAAAAAAAAATTTCCTGCAACTTTTCGACCACTTTTGACAAAACAGTTCCTTTACTGCATTCAGTTTACAGAAATTTCCGGAAACTAAATTTCTAATTACCGCAAAGGACATATTTACTTTTGCTAAAAGAAGTTATCGCATTTGCATGAATTTTTAACCTAAGATAACACCCGACAGTAATTCTGTATACAAAAACTTTTACCTTTAGTTTGTACACATGTCTGTTGTACATATATGTTGATTGTCAGTTTGTTCATTTTGGATTGTCAGTTTGTTTTTGACAGATAAAAAGGTTAGTCGTATTTTGTTGTGCTCTTCGATATTTTACTATTCGAAAATATGACCAATCAAAGAAACTGCATTTGAAATGCTGTGGCGTTTGGCGAGTTTACTATAAGCAGGTATAAGCTTGGTATAACCGGTTTAAGGAAGGCCAAGAAGATGTCAATGACGATGCTCGTCCTGAACCGAAAAAAGCACGTCAAGTTCGGTCAAATGTGAAAATTTTGCTCACTGTTTTCTTCGATTGCAGTGGCGTGGAGTATCATGAATTCTTGTCACAAGGTCGTACATCACACAAGCATCGCACATCGATGCTCTAAATTCATCGTTATGCTCTAAAGAAATTTTCTTCTAATGTTTGTGATAATTTTCGTACAAGCAAATGCAACCAAAATTTGTTAAATGGATATTTTATATGAAAAATAAAGCATATAAAATAACTAAAATTGGAAAGGCATCGTTCGAGAATCTGACCTTTGTGTCCAAAATTTCCGATTTATCCTCCGCGCAATCTCTTTATACAAAAATCAATAAGTATCTGTGTGTTTTGCATATGCTCCCATAGCATTTATTCCATTACGACGAAGTATTGAAAATTTACTGTCTAGTTATCGGAAACGGATTTTAGTATAATTAATATACGATAGGTGGCATAAGAGTCAACAATTTACGTATGAAATAGTTAACGCTCTAAAAAGTATATGCTCCAAAGGCATATAACTCATGACATACATATATCAAATACACGGTTCTTTTCTAAAAACTATATGAACCTTAATCTACCATAAACATACGGACAATTTCTGGTTTTCTCCAGAATCAACTCGTTCTTATTGCTCCGACTGTACTACTTGAAGTATGTTTCATTTTCAAGAGTTTTGTACACAAAGTAATTTATAGTTATAAATTGCACAAAAGGTTTGGCCATGTAATTATTTTTTCGCTGTTAAAGAAAAATGCTAATAAAACACTACACGCAAAAATAGAACATGAAATGCAGGAAAAGAACTCTAAACAAGAAAATTACAAAATAAATTAACTTTGACATTTGGAAAAGCGAAATATTTTCCGGTGGCATATAAAAAGAAATCAATAGTCTTAAGTATTATACAATATTATACATGTGCGAAGATAAGTGGGTAAGAAAAAAAGTGATTAACTTCAGCAGAATAACAAAGAGCTTTTTGAGAAATCATTTCTCCAAATTATATTTTAGATATTTATTTATATATTTAAATTTCAGATTTTACTAATACCTGAAACATTTTGCTTGCAAAATAATAAACCAACTTAGTCATTCTTGTTTTGCAAAAGGCATTATGTTTATCAAACAAGATTCATTTCAAATGCCCCCGATATTTGCATTAGTATAATGACGAACAAAATAAAATAAAATAAAATAAAAAAACGTTCTACTTAAATTTATTTAAACAGTTTTTTTCTTTTCAAGTTTATCATATAACAATCACCAACGAATAGAAAAAAGTTGGCTGTCACATAGGAAATATTTTCCCCAACACGAGTCGTCGGCTACTTGCCCTCGATACCAAAAGAAATGTTCCTAGAACTGCTCGCGTGTGATATTTCGAACAAACATTGTCAACCATTTTAATGAAAATGTTTTTCTTGTTAGCGTTTAAAAATAAAAAATATAAAAAATATCGCTATTTGTTCCGAATACTGCCTACCTCATCACGTACATATACTATAGAAGCAGGTGTTATATTATTATGCACTAAAGATGCGGAGGGATTTGTATTCGTAAAAATTTTTGAGATACGAGATCATGGAGTAGTATTCTAATGATTTATATAGACAGTTGTGGTACAGATTACAATATATATTTTGTTTTTAGGACAACATAAAAATATTTATAATACTAAAAAAAAATATGAAAAATCGAAAGTGAAAATTGTCTAGACACTAAACAATCGTGAAGAAATGTTGAGAATTTGAAAATCTGTAGGTGTTTGTAATACATCTAATAGTGAAAAATGATAACAAGTCGTAGTAAAAAGACAACAAACGGGAGCACAATTTATATGGCGGGCTTATCAAACTTTACGGTCTTAATGCTTTAACACCAGTTTTACTTATTTTAAGGATTAAAAAATAATAATATTTTTTTGTAGAAAATCTATATAATTTATTCAAATATTTTAAACACAACGAAACACAATTTTGCGTGAGAGCAATGCAATTAGAACATTCTTGTTGAATTTTATCAATTTGAATGAATTTTCAACGTACAAAAAAAACGTTATTTTGAAGTTATTTCAAAAATGGCTATAAAATCACCTCATGTATGTGACTCACTTCTTCCGTTACATAAACACATTTTCCCCAATTTACAGCTTTCATATTGCATATTGGAAATAGAAAATGAAGTAAACATAAAACAAAAATACAAGCTTGCAAATGAGTGTTGCTATCAATATATTGAAACTTTTTCTTTCTAGAACTACACTGAAAGAGAATCCTTTTCAACTCTGAGTTCGAACAATAAGTCCAGGAAATAATGTAAAACAGAAAGTGGTAACCTTCACCCGAAGCCTGCACAATGGTTCGATCAGTTGTGCGAGAACAAAAGGACTGGATTGTGGAGCCTATTGAAGAAGCCGAAAAAAGAGAGAGAGTTGGAAGAGAGAATACTGAAAATTTGGAAGATGAACTGCTACTTGACTGTAACAGTGCTTCAAGTGACATTGCTCCTGATTTTTACATGAAATGAAACCGAATTTCGTTGATTAAGCTCAGTTTTTCATGATAAAATCATCGTTGAAATCAGCAGTGGCTAGAAAATTGTTGTAGAAATTATTCTCAATTCAAAACAACCATTTATCCTTGACCTTCAAGTGACTGCATTTGCTTTTTACATGAAATGAAACCGAATTTCGTTATTAAACTGAGCTTTTTATGATAAAATCATCGTTCAAATAAGCAGTGGCTGGAAGATTGTTATAGATTCTTCTCAACCGAAAACAACCATTTATCCTTGACCTTCTGATTCTAAATGAGGTCGTGCAAGCACGCGATCTGGTGGTTACATCAAAAACCAAAAAAGAAAAGTTGAATTTGAAGAAGATTGCTGGCATTCTAAAGATGTGTAAAGGCCATGTGTTTACTATGTTGCACGAAAAATTTTGGTATTAGAAAAAATTTTCGAAATGGATGCCACGTTTGCTGACAAAGGAACAAAGACATCGACATGTTCCTGATTTCCAGCACTGTTTGGAGTTGCAAAAAAAAATGAAAGTTGCATCCCTTGAATCATTAATGAAAGAGCTTCACATTTTCAGGGAATTTTTATACTCCATAATCGGGAAGAGCTTTTGTTAGACCTGTAGATTACTCGATCACTTGACGTTTTCGTCAGACTAAAGTATAGCTGAAGCTTATTTTGAGATTCGTAACAAATGCTTTCATAAAAATAGTCATCGGAATGTTCTTGCTATGTCCTTCTATAAAAAGCCACTGTGTTAGAAGAATTGCCACTTAAGTTTTAATATATGGCCATGCCGATGCAAACACGGTAAATTTAATTCCAATACGAGCACTATTTCAGTTTTTACAGAGACTTGAAAAATTTATCTTAGAAAAGAAAGAAGAACAAAAATAAATCACGTGTATTTTTGTGTGTTATTGCATGAACATTTGGTCGTCAAAAAGATTTTTTTGGGTTGAATCGCAAAATATGATATTTGCTTGAGAAAAAAATTCGTGCCTACAAATCCAAAGAAAATTTGAGAAAACTGATGGTGGAGCCTCAAAAAACAAATTATGACTGGAACCGAAACTAAAGTCCAGTGGTCGGTATTTCTCTTTTTATAGGATCCAAATCCAACAAAAGTTATTAACGCACGAAGCACTGCGAAACAAATGATCGCTTATTTCATTTAAAAATCCGGACAGATCACTACCGTGCTATTACACCAACATGGGACGCTAAATTCGAAATGGCAAACCTCCATTAGAGGGCAAGAGTCTTTGGAAAAGTAAGAAAGGCAACCACCGAACTCTCATAATTTGCATTCACGATAAGGCAAGCTCTCAAATGTCATCTCAAGGGCTGAAGAAGCGGTTGGTTCGTTGGAAATTCACGTTTTGAAATTTGAAAGAATGTGAAGAAATAAAAAATCATGCAAAAGTGTATTGAACTTCATGTAGAGTATTTTGAATGTTAAAAAAATTTTTGGTAATAAATATATATTTGTATTCTCAGCTTAAATACCAATCCATGTATCTGTCAAGTTTCGTAAATGGTTAAAATTAGTTTTTCATACTTTACATCGTTATGATCTAGCAATAACCAGCAGCAGCTACATTTTATTTCCACTCCCTATAAAACTGTATTGTTTACAGTATTGTTGTTTGTACCACTCTGATTATACAAAATAGGCATATTTATTATCTATTTGGTAAAATTTATCAACTGACCTTAAAAGCCTATCCTAAACACCCTCGAAGCTATTAATTTGAAATTGCGGAATGTTGTCTACT
The DNA here is from genome assembly GCA_019455685.1 of Philornis downsi. Classification (NCBI taxonomy): domain Eukaryota; kingdom Metazoa; phylum Arthropoda; class Insecta; order Diptera; family Muscidae; genus Philornis; species Philornis downsi. Next base: position 2,738,978 of record JAHXMU010000008.1, read on the forward strand.
GAAGCAAGGGGGAAAGAAGAATTCTCACATGTTATAGAAAACTAAAGCATCCATGAAACGCAGAATAAACAGCAACAAATATGTTAACACATAATAAATAAATTAAGCAAATATGGTATTGAAAACAAACAATTTGCTAATAATAAAGGAGTATGAAATGACTGACCATTAATTACAAACCGTAAATAAAAACAGATTCTTGAACGGCATTACATGTGTACAAGAAGTTCTCTATATACATATTTTTTCTTTTTTTATTTTTGGAAACATTACTTAGTACATTTAATGTATTCAAGTGAGTGTCACTTTGTCTTTAACTTCTCTAGGTTCATGGACTTTTTCCACCAAAACTTCTTCAAAGGATTTGTGGAATTTCCAAAATCTCTACTGTCATTTATTCCATTCTTCCGTACACACTTCCCCAGCGAAAATTTCTGGTGAGTTGTTCATTGAAACCGACCAAAATTTCTCACATTTTCCAAAATCTTCAATCTAAAGTAACAGCGTTAAATATTTAAAGGCTTTTGACCAAAAAGCTCATTTTTGCTGAGTATAAAGACAAAAATTGCAAAAAAAAAAAAAAAAATGCGCATTTTACCTCATCTTCTCAACAACAAAGATATAATTCAACAATACTTAACAGGCGGGAGGGTGCAGGAGAACAGGAACAATTGCATGATAAATGAGGGATGCCAGACAAACAGACATTTTATCCGCAAAGCAGCATCCTGATAGCGCAATGAAAGAGAAAGTTTTTCAACGGGTCCCTCTCTCCTGTCTAAATAAATAACCATTGATGATTACTGGTATCGTTCGTTAGTATCGGCGTCGGAGGAAATGTAAAACATGAGTATACATTGCAAACACACCCATACAACGCAGCATTCAAAGTGCTTAAGGACAAAGTGTTTACGGCAATAACAGCAGCTTTTGCATGGGGCAAAAAATGCCAGTCAGGCAAAGGACGAGGAATGATCCTTTGAGTCCTGCAAGAGCGGCACAAAGAGAGTCACAATATGGTAAACAATTTTCTCGTGTGTAAGTATGCGTGAATGTGGCTAAGTGTTTGTGAAATGAACGTAACCAGACACGCGTATAGAACACGGGTGGAATATTGCTCCTTTTTACCGACGCCGTCCGTCTTTCGTGTAGTTGAAAGTTGGCGTTTATTTGTTTTCATCTAAATGTTCTTGTGTCTATTCGCCTCCGTCTGTCTCTCTCTCTAGGGATATTGTTATTTTTTTTTTCAGTAAAACGCCATTTTTTCGAGCAACATGAAAAAGAAAACTTTGTTTTGACGCAATATCCTTTTTATCTGCTCACATTTTCAACATTAAATGAACGAAACTTTTAGAAATTTTTCTACAACACCAACTGCTCATAATTGTGAAACTTTAAGATTCCTTTCGCACACACACACACACAATTTTTACCGTATGCATAACATATAAAACAATGTATGAGTGTAATTTCAACAATGCCAGAGTTGCAGATCCTAGGATTAAATTTTCCATTAAGTATACGCAGAAGTGGTCAGAGTTGAAAGATGGTGGCAACAAATGTCAGATGGATGAGCATTACAATAACTGTGGCTAAGCAACAGCAACAACTAAACGACAGACAAACGTCTAAAAAAGCACGTTTACTCAAGAGGAAACAACGCACTTTCTTCTGTAACTCGCTCACCGTCTCAGCAACACTCTATCCTTTTGACTCTCGCCCTATGACAACTATTGTCTGCATTTTCTTTTTCTTTGTCTTGTCTCACTTTTACCATATTCGCTACTTGTCTTCTATTATTCTCCCTTTAAAAATGCCAGGCGTCTTCACAATGCCATAGGTTTGAGTAGGACAATAGTAATAATGAAATTTACGACTTCTCTGAAGGAAAATGAGGAAAAACAAAAAAAAAAAAGATATCGGGAAGTGTTGTCCATAAGGTGTTGGTTAAGGATAAGTTTCCTTGTTTACTGTTTTTGGCTAGAAGCCAATTAAGGGATTACATTTTACATAGCACCAGAGAACAAAGAACACAAAGAATTGACAAACTAAATTATTAGGAAACGTATTTAATATTTAAGAAATTTAATATCATAAGAATTTCTGAAAATGAGAAGTGAGAAGCTCTCCATAGCTCATTCATAGGACGCAAGGGAATTTGTTTCTTTTTTATATGCAACATTGATATTGACATTTTCATGGACTCAGGCCTAATTTTGAACAGCCGTTATCCTTTTATTATCGGAATTTGTGCACACGGAAGACGATGGCCATGAGATTAAAGAAATGTTTTATGAGTAAATATACAACGGATATCCTCGTCAGGGCATTGATATGTTTCTACGACAATTTAATGCCAACATAGGAAGGAAGGTGCTCTTAATTCAACAGTTGAGAATAACAAAATACGCATACGGAGTGAACTGCGGATATGGACGGAAGAGTTTTACATGTTGCTAGTTTTGGTTGGCAGTACATCTCATGCTATTTGTTCAACATTCTTTGGAGCTGTAAACTCTACCGGGAACATCTTCAGCACATGTTACTCGCAAAATGTTACTGCAGTGTTCTCAATAATTGATTGGGACTTACCAAAAATTATCTAGGGGTAAACGAGACCAATCAGAGTTATTTATTCTGACGAACAAAGCGTGTATTCGCCTGAGGCGTTCCGCGAAAGTTGATTGATAACTTCGGCTCCACCCCTACCTTCAATAATACCCTATATCTTGGAATAAATATCCAATTATACCAGGCATTAGCTCTATCAGCCTTGTCGCACAGCGCAGAATCAAAGAAGACGAAGGATTTCTCAGAGTTTTTATGAGAAAAGAATTTAGTAAACGAACAGTATCGGCTTTCCGGCAATCATGGGACAGAAAAATTCTTCAAGATTGTGGAATATTCGAAGTTTTCACCACTTAAATGATGCACCAAGCGTTCCTCTTATTCCAGAATAGGTTTGAAAAGTTTGAAAAGACCGGCACAATACTGGAAAATTCAAAATCCAAAATCAGTCTGCTTTTATGATCCGAACCTTTCAATTCTGAATGGCGCAAGTGTTTTAAATCTGTATAGATCTTCATTACACCACGTTTTGCACGAAGACATAAAGTTGCATTTTTACGAAATTCAAACTCTTCAATACATACCGACAGCATCAGAAACCCCTTCATTTGCCCAAATTGCCAATTTTTTTTCTTTGAAGATGAGAACGTGCAGCTACATTTAATTCAGATAGTTATATGGAGGTGTCAGACAACTTCTTGTTGCCTGGACTGCAAATATTCCTCAGAACAGAGCAAAGTCGCACACATCCAATTGTAAAATTTGTAAATACTTAGAATATTTTGACAGGTTTGGAATATATTAAATTTTTAAATTGTTTGGAATATTTTATCTTCAATATTGATATTTCGTAGTTTCTCTTTCTTTTGTTTAGTTTAATGCAATTCAGTGAAAATTTCTTTCCCATTTACCATTCATTACGTTTTAGATTGTCGTAGGTGTCACATAAGATTACTGACTGGTCCGGCCCGTCCCTCTTCTGGCTTTTTTGATTGTCAAGTTCATTGAGGGCTATTGAATTGAAACTTGTGCCAATAAGTGCTAATGTCATTGAGGGAATGTTTTTTGTTTTTTTTTTTTTTGTGCTGATGTGGCCAGAAAAGAAATTTCTACTTAGGCCAACTGAAACTAATCGATAAGTGGGGTCTTGAGGGTGATGAAGAAAGTAAAACAATACCATAATCCGAAAACACACAACTGTACCTAATGCTACACATTTCCATATGTAAATACAGATGCTTACACGTAGAAAAATCTCGCACGACAAGTGCAGATTTCTCGAAGAAGGCGATTGGGATGAAAAAAGAAGAAAACTGAAAATTAGAAAACTTTCAAGAGGATGATGGCCAGAGAGGAAAGGAGGGAGATGAGTTCATGTTGCTGCTTTGAGTTTTCTTAGTTTGCTTAGCTGAGATACGATATTTATGCGTTTTGCATGAATGCCTTAAAATGCTTTTCATTACACAGTTTCTTCTATACTAATAAAAAGCATCTCTGCTCATATGCTGCTTGCACGTACAGAAGCATTCGGCGTGGATGGGCACTTGGTATGGATTGGGAGTAGGGGGTTTGTCGCCTCTTGCCGGTGGTACACAGCTCATATAGTTTACGAGTTCCTGCTTGAGTGCTGAAATCGTCGATTGCAACAAATGAAGTCACATGCGAGTGCACGCAACGCAATGCAATGCAAACAACGAACGCATTTATAAAAGGAACAGCAACAGTGCAGGTTAAAAGTGAGAAATTTTACTTAGAACTTAACAAAGTTGATCTCTTTTGCACTTGGGGAAATATAACTTCGGCCAGATGAGAAAGAGGCAACAGTCCTCAATACTTATTAACTAAACGATATTTCCTTGGATTCAGAATTTGTGGCATTTATTCAGAATAGGTTTAGTGGCTTCTTCGGGGTCGAAAGACCAGAAAGTATTACGTACTTTATTTCTACGTATATTGACTAAAGTACAACAATGTGTTTTCAACAGTGCCTAATTTTCTACCAACTTTTGTCCGATACTGTTCAATTTATACACTGCCAGTACATATTGTATTGTATCGTTTGAGTTTGTCATATGTATCTTAAAGTACACGCTCACTCACATACGCGTTCTCTCTTAAGTGCTAACATTTCGAGTGCGTGTTGGCGAATATTTAGTGAAAACGTGCATGAGATCATTTCGATGATTTGCCAATGCAAAGATGCAAAGAAATATGTTGAAGAACACAAAGTATTGATTTTCAATTTCAAATCCACACCGCACTCAAAACACTTTCCATAACAGTTGCGCTCCGGTGTCTAAAATCTTTCTGAAAAGGCAAGAAAACGACGAAAGGAATGAATGAAATATTGAGAATATTGCGTGAATACTTTCAACAAGCCATTACTTTATTCTAAAATTTGATTTCTTCGTTTTTTCCCTTCTTTAACAACACAAAACACATTATTTAGAAATTACGATCAATTACATACATTAGTTGAAAGGAAAATGGAATGGAAAATTATTCTGTGTATTAAATTATATATGTCTGTATGTGTTGCTTGTCAGTGGATAGTATTTGTGTGTTATTTCCATTTGGACATTTGAACAAATAAACATTGACAGCTCTGAGAGATCGTGCATGGTTTTTATTTTAATAGGTAACAAAATATTTCGCTAAAGCGGATTACACAACAGAATAGACAGTGAAAACAGTGGTCGAAAATAGGAAAATAAAGGAAACTCTCTTTTAAAGATTTTTTTCACACAGAAGATAATTGTTTTGTCGCAGACTTTTCAAAAAGAAAAGTATTTTTCCGAGCAATTTCAACATAGGAAAGTGTTTTCTTATATACAGAAACATTGTCTTTATAGCCAACTTTCATGTAAGAAAAGCTTCTCTTAGACGCTTTCTTATAGTAATTTTCTCGTATGTAGTTAAAAAAAATCCTCTTGGTAATATTTTGTATAGAAAAGTCATGTTCCATAGTAATTACTTCCATAGAGAAATATAGAATCCATTCACATTTTGCATATAGAAATATGTTTTCATACAGAGAAGTGTCTTCTTACACAACTTCCATATAGAAAAGCACATTCTTAGATAACTTCAATGTAGAGATAAAGATGCCTTATTGAATCATTTCTATAATTTCCATAATTTTTTTCTTTAGACAACTCACACATCAAATTTTACTACTAAGCACTTTTCATATAAAAAAACTTTCTTTTGCGCAGTTTTCATATAGAAGTATTTCATCCTGTACAGGTTTCATATGAGAAAGATTCATCTCAAACTCTTTTCATGTGGAAAACTTTACACATAAACAAATTTCATTCAAAAAAAAAAAAAAATGTTCTTATTATCTTACTTTTCATTATAGAAAATGTATGTAGAAATTCATAGTCACTTTCCACATGGGAAAAGAGTTTTCGTACACATTTAACCATTTCATATGGAAGGCTGTCTTCTTAGATTCCTTATTGATACGTTTTTTGCCGAATAGTTTCATCATAGATAGACCTACGTATCGTTTCCCTTTCCGTATGTTCTCCATATAAAACATTTTTTTACAAAGAACCCCGTCTTCTTAACAATATCCTTGCAATATCCTTGAGTACGTCATATCGATTTCTTACAGAAAATCTAGATCTTATTTTTTATACGCTTTTCGTTTACATGTTTTTCTTTGACTCTTTCAAAGTTCTTTTCGTAATATATATTTTTTTTGGAAATCGTTCTTATATACGGATACCTCAAACAACAAATATTTTTAGACAAATCAAAGAGAAAACCTTTTTCTCGGGCGTTTTCCGTATAGAAATGTTTGTCCGTGGGTATTTTTTGTACGAAAATGTTTCGTCTCAGAGACTTTTCGTATAAAAATCGTTCAAGTTAAACATTTTTTATATGAGAAAGTTTCATCTTGCACAAATTTCAGTTTCTTAGACAAGAAAGACATTTTTTGTGCAGAAAAGTTTTTCATAGATTATTTACATGGGCAAAAGTTTACGCTTAGACATGTCTCATATAGAAAAGTTAATACTGTGTCATTTCTCATATGGGGAAGATTATACTACGTATTTCTCTTATCGAAATTGTAACTCTGACATATTTTTCATATAGAAAAATGTTTTCGATGTAATATAATCTTAGTCACTTTCCACACACTTTCATATCAAAAAAATGCATTCGTGAAGAAAAATTATATGCATATGCATTTTAAAATAAATGATGTTCCTTCTTATATCATCCGCATACCAGAAAGTAAATTCTTAGAGAATTTTCATATCGAACGGATCTTATGCAGCCATAATAACGAACATTATTAAAAAAAAAAAGGCACACTCGGTATTGAAAATATCTTTTGCAATTTTCATGAAAATGCACATTTTCAAATAATTCTCATGGAAAGGTGTTTTGTGATTTCTTATACAAAGGAAAAGGTGAAATCAAACATCTTGCGTGTCCTACATTGCAATCCACTGTGCAATTTGTATAACGTCAGGTAAAGACTACACAGTCAACAAGTAGGACAACATCCTACTCGCATACATTGTTGCGAGTGACTCTTCTAAGCATTTGCAACCTTTTATAGCATGTGGCAACATAATACAACATACGAGTAAGCTACTGAATTGATGATGTGGCTGCAAAAAAAACTGCATAATTATAGAAACCAAAAAATAAGAAATCATCGCAAGGAGCCATGGAGAAATAGAAGCAAACAAAACGATGCAAAGTATAAAAGAAACCCCAACAAGTTCAATCACATTTTGAACTTTTTATATATTTCGGGGGGAGAATGCGGGCACTGCAGAAAGGCGGGGCACACGCACCTAGATCGCAATTGTTACCGCTTGAGTGGATTATGTACAGTTGAGATAATTGAAAATTGAGGATACATGAGGATGAGAATGTAATCTTGTAATCTTGAAATAGGAACGAGGCATAGAAAACGCGACACAAGGACTTTTATGCAAACAATGAGGGGAAAATAATGCCCATAAGACCCAGATAATACAAGAGTATTGATGGTGCTGGTAAACATTTTGTGGGAAAACTACATAATCTGCTGGATAAATATTGATAGTAAACACTGGGGGAATTTGATAACAAAATCGCACAGGGGAATGAAGCCTATATGAAGGAATGAAGGTTTCAAAAGCATTAAATGCTCTTCCCACATGAAAAAGGGACAGACAAGAATAAATATATATCTTATATGAGACAATATTAATTTCCATGTAAAAAATTTTAGTCAAATCTCCATACATATAGTGCCCTCAATTTCGTTACAATTAAGTGACTTGTATTAAATGATACAATATGCAGTAAACTTTAAATACTTTTTTTACTTCTAACATAAAATACAATATATTATGTTTAAAAAAAATTACTTAGTCTAAAAAATTTTTATAATATCATCATTAGTGTGGACGACAGTTCTCCTAAAAAAAATTATAATTACGTATCTATAAAGAAATTGCAATAACACTTCTCTATATGACTTATACACTGTCATCCTTATTTAAAATGTCTTAAGAATTGATATTTTTCTATGTGGAAATGTCGTGACATAAACACTTTTGCTAAAGAAATTTTCCTTATGAGCTTTTAATTCCCTAGTTTCCTATAGAACATAAAAGATATAACAAGATATAAACAAGTCCCGCTTATGGCACCTTCCCATGCCAAATCCAAAGAAATGCGAGTACTAAACGTTTTTATCCTCCAGACTCTACTAAAAAAAATAATTCACGCAAACATATTATCCATTTCCAAATACACCACGTTGACTTTTTCCATTACAAAAACTCCGAAAAGATTACAAACAACGACAAACAGCCAGCATCACCATCACCAGATTTGCCATCTCGAGCACATCCAGCTTCCATCGTCAAATGGCAGCAAGAAGCAATGCCATGATGGTGGCAACATCAGGCTGCAGGCAGTTCAATGGACTTGTTGGCCTATATTATGCGTTGGATTTATGCTCCAACAAACAGCCAACCAACCACTGCTGCTGCCGTTATAGCTCGGAAGAACACTTTGAGCTCCCAAAGAATGGAGTGCAACGCAACACAAACAACAAAACAACTATCGAATGAAAACAACACATCATGCTATCAAGCTGCCATATGCAACGTTCGCAGTGCCCCTTACTTCACCCACAAAAAAAAAAAATAGAAACCATATCAGAAGGACAAAGCAGCGGACAAATGGCGATATAGATGGCGAGTGGAAGTGGTTCATTCGTTTTATACTAAGAAAGTGCCATTTGTTGTTGGTGCCAAATGCCAACATTTCTACATAGCTGATGTTCAAATTGCTACAGCGCCAAATGTTGCCAAATGTGTTGCTCACTACACATTTGCTAACTATTACAATTTATGCTGCAAAGAAAATCATTTAAGACGAAGTCGAAAGCCAAAGACGTCTATAGGAAGTAGAAAGAAAGAAAAGAATATTGCTATACATATAAGCAATCTACAGCATAATCAAGGTAAATGTAGCGAAATAAGAAATGCGCCAAAATGTTATATCCCGAAACGAATTGGACCTCAAAAGATGAGCCCACTATTTATACCCCCACTACAATACATTAATGGCGGTGATGCTTCTGGAAGACCAACAATTGCAAGAAAGCTTGTGAACTTGTAGAGGTTGATCTTCTGTATTTCTGCAGCGTTAAAAAAGTTTGCCTGAAACATTTCTATGCACAAGATGTAAGATGACATGTTTTAATTTAGAGCATTTCTCTGTGTGTTTTCCATACTTTATAAAGTGCAGATCTATTAAAACAAGTAATTAAAGACCGAGTGCCGCACCCCACTTTTAATAGCTTTCAATTTCTTTTCAAATTCCAATAGTGTACTGTATCTTTAGCATATGCGTAATTTGCCGACAATTACGAAATTATTTAGATACTCACTTGTTTAAGTTAATTAGCTCAATTCGATTTAAATATACGAGTACAGTGGCTTTTACAAGACAGTTTGGGCACAGTGATATAAAACAGTTTTATTTTGGAAACGTTAGCTGGAAACTTAATGAAATTCCAATATCATATCTCAATGAAATATCATCGCTTTGGAAAATTAGAAGAGATAAGAGGTGCTTAATGGGAGCTGAACAAAATCGAAATTAATCTGTCATTTTCTATGGAAAATTCAAAGCAGCCATGACGACACATAACCAGACTTTTCCATAAGAAAATTGTCACAATCACACTTTTCCATAAGAAAATTGTCACGAATACACTTTTCCACTAGAAAATTCGTGTCAATTTCGCGACGCTTCTTAGAAAATTTTCACGAATACACTTACTTATTGGAAATTTGTCACGAATACACTTTTCTATTAGAAATTTATCACGAATACACTTTTCTATCCGAAAATTTGTCACGATGACACTTTTCTATAAAAAAAAATTGTCACAATGACACTTTTCTATGAGAAAATTTTGTCACGGTGACACTTTTCTTTGAGAGAATTTGTCGCCATGACACTTTTATATGAGAAAATGTCACGATGACACTTTTCTTTGAGAAAATTTTGTCACGATGACACTTTTCTACAAAAAAAAAAACAATTTTTCACAATGACACTTTTCTATGAGAAAATTTGTCACCAGGACACTTTTCTATGAGAAAATTTGTCACCA
>JAHXMU010000008.1:2752067-2779699 GCA_019455685.1 Philornis downsi
CGCATTGTTGTTTTCGATATTATGTACCAGTTTTTCATTACTTTTATGTTAATAATTTGGTTTATCTTTAATTTAGCTCTTGTTTAATTCTTGACTTCTGTTTTACACTGCCCTTCACAAGAATTCAGTAGAGATGTTTGTTATATTTAATTTATCAAATTTTTATAAATTATCTTTTCAATGTATAATTAAATGCAGACATATAATGTAGTCAAAAGCCCATAACTCAAATGCTAACAACTCAATTTTTCTATAATTCGAACGAAATGAAACGGCCATAGCGTAGTGAGAACAACATTTATATCTGTATAGTATATTTTTCTCCACAGTTTGAATTCTTCCTAAGCCGAATAAAAATAGAGTCAATCGAAATTTTCGATTTTGTTACGATAAATCATATAGTGAAAGAATGGCAAACACAACTAATAACCTGCACAGTAAAGAAAAAAAATTATAGTGGGATATGACGATCCCAATTATTTGAGAAACTTTTGCTGCGCTAGCTGGACTACTCAAAATGTTTCATAACAACTGGATGCAGCCGATTCGCACGCAAGACAAGATCGTCATGTGGTAACTACAAAATGAGAAGCTACGCGATAGTCACGTTTACTAACCATCGCGCGACAGTCGATTTATATATTTTTTTTCTATAAAAATGTCAAGAAAAAGCATTGTGTGCAACCTCAAAATAATGAACATTTCGCTAATCTTACTTCAAACTGTTTACTGCGGCTGATTGGAACAAACCTGCAAGCATTTACACAGAAGTTATGTGATATTTACACGTTTGCCAAAAATCTGAATATTATATATGATAGATATTAATGCTCAAGTTCCGATACTCTTTATGCAAATTTTATACGGCCTTGCTATCTGTCAAAAGTTCGAAAAAAATGGCTGCTTTCAGGATATTAGAAAGTTCATATTTTACGAAAATGACACTGGCGCTAAAAATCTGGGCAAGGGCTAATATGCAGATAGAGATCTTTTCAAATATACATCTCGTATCTTTCTGGTGACCATAAGCTGTGAAAATATGATGAAACCAAATTTGGACAATTAAAAATTGAGCTTTCTTTGGAGTCGCCTAAAGTATACTTAAGTCCTGAACTGTGGGGTCTGTGTTTTCCAAAGATGTCTATTTGGTAAAATTTGAAGGTATTTTGAAGATATCTACAGATGTAGAATCCACATAGAGGAAATTAATGTACTTTTTGTACGTGAATTTCAATATTATACCGGTCCAAAATAAATTTCAAATGTAGTCCTATATTCACTTCATTTTTCCAAATTTCAATGTAGTATATCTCTAAAACTCATTTTCCCACATCTCATTCATGAGATGTAAAGGCATTTGTTTTTTATACCTTAAGTACTATACCATTTCCAATTGAAATTCGAAACACATCAATTGAATATCAAAATTTCCATTTGAAATTCAAAAGATATCAGTTGATAATCAAAATTTCCATTTGAAATTTGAAAGACATCCATTGAAATTCAAAAGACGTCAATTGAAATTCAAAAGACATCAATAGAAATCACACATCAATTGAAATTCGAAACTCATGAATTGAAATCGAAACTCATCAACTGAAATTCAAAAGACATCAATTGAAATTCAGAACACATCACTTGAAACTCAAAACACATCAATTGAAATTCGAAACACATCAATTGATATTCCAAATTCGTCATTTGAAATGCAAAAAATCATAGGTTTAATTCGACCATTGCATGATCTACACCTTACAATGTGTAATTTAATTGTAATGGTAATATAATGGCAATTGGACAGTCGGTATTTAAAGCACACCAATAAAATGGTTAACCCATACACGTCACGAGACAGTGAAAATAATTCTCAAACCCAAGTGCGTCAACAACAGGACAACAAAAAACGCGTTCGAAATTGTTCTGAGCAACAACAAAAATACGATTTTTTTGTAAAGTGTGAAAATAAATTTGCTCTGTGAAAATTCAAATTGGCTATATAATAAATATATAAAAAAACTATATTGGCTATATTGGGAAGTGCTGACTTTGTCCACAAAATTTTCATTAATAACAAATTTGTATTTGAATTTACAATTTCAAACATAATGGGGTTCAAAGATAATTGCGCTATCTGTCATGAAAATATGTCACGAGGAGCTATAAAAAGAATTCTTCCATGCCGACATTTGTACCATATCTCCTGTACATTTTACCACCGAAATTAACTGCCCCTTGTGCAGAGGCTCTATTGAAAGTAAGACTTTCTTTGACCTCTCATTATCAATCGTTATAAAATTTGTTTTAATGAATTTTCTAGGTTGAGCGCATCATCACCATTGTTGAATAGAGTGTATTGCGGTCGAAACTACCAATTATTTTTCGAATTTCAATTGATGTGTTTCGAATTTCAATTGATGTGTTTTGAATTTCAATTCATGTCTTTTGAATTTCAATTGACGTGTTTCGAATTTCAATTGACGTCTTTTGAATTTCAATTGATGTCTTTCAAATTTCAAATGGAATATTTGAATTTCAATTGATGTCTTTTGAATTTCTAATGGAAATTTTGCTTTTCAATTAATGTGTTTCGAATTGCAGATAGATTTTTTGTGGTGGAGTTATAAAAACTAGTTTAAAGTATACCATACTAAAGTTAATCAAATTTTGATCTCAAATCGTTGGCAAAAGAATTTACGTTGCCCGGTGTTATCAGCAGTTCTATAAATCGATATGTTATACCATTTGAGATATGGCAGTCTGACAGTTTCAATCAATTATGAATTCGTAATTTTATGCATATACAAATAATTTTTCACATTTTGTTTCATTTATTGATTCGTCATTATTGTGCTTCTTGATATTGTTATTCCATTTTTTTAATTATTTATTATTTTTTATTTTTTTTAAATATTTTAATTTCATTGATCGGTTAGTTTGAAATTAATATTTTTAGCTTCCATTTTTTCCGTAAACAAAACTAATTTCGACTTCTGAATCCCTCTGATTTTTTAGTGGAATTATTCATATTTCATTTATTTGTAGAAAATAAAACTTTTTATTAGGTTCCGTTTTTGTAGAATTTTAGATTTTTTTATAAAAAAAATTAGTTATTATTCTGTTGTATTAATCGCACTTAATTTGTTAGTAGTTTATGTCGCGGCTTTTGCGGACTTGAAGTTAGTCTTATCGAATTTTTGTTTTCTTCGACTTTAATGGATTTTTATGTATTAACACTGTTGGGCATAATTGAAGACAATTTTATCATACTTCAAAATTAAGGGTTTCATTTATTACATTTGTTTTTCATGTTAAATTGTTTCTTTTATATTGCATTGTTTTCCGCACAAACAAAATAATTATTGTGATTATGAAATTCAATTGTCGATCTACACAAATGTTCGTAAGACTTTATTTTTTTTGTATTTTTTTTACCCAAAATTTAAATGAATTTGATGAATATATATATACGAGTATGATTATTAAATTTCCGTACAAATTTGTATTTACAGTTTATCATAGGTTTGAGTTACAGTTTGAGTTGATTTTGACTCAATTGTATAGCATTGCGTATTAACTTAAATTCATGTCTGTGCTCAATAAACTCATATTATAAAATTTTGTTTCTGATTTTGTGGTTTTTCTGGTTATTGTACTAGAATTATTGAATTTCATATATACTTTTATATTGCTTTTTTTTAACGAATGGCCCAAATAACTTCACAATTTGTAATTTCGGCTTTTACGTTCTTGTAAAGTGCACAAAACACGTATTGTATCATTTTATTTACTTACACTATCGGACGTAAGTGAGTGAATTGTTATTTTCTCTCTCTCTCTCTCTTTGTTAATTTAGATTTTTAGTGCGATTTTTTCAGCAATTATTAATAAAATATGGGTCTTTTCTGGAATTTTTATACATTACACTTTCGAACATAACTGTGTCTAGATTTCTTATTTCCATTTAATTACTTTTTAATATAGGCTAATTATTGCCACAGTTATTTGGCTTTAATGTTTTGTGTTTTCGTCTTCTTCTTTCACTTTTAAATAATTTTTTTATTTTAAATTAAATTATTAAAGTATGTACTGTTGAGCATCTTGTGTGCATAAAGTTGCTTGTTTAAAAACCAACAGAATTTTTCAAATTTACATACAATGTACATATATAATCGATTATTCATTTATATCTTCCAGTATTATTCATAATACATGCGTTTTTTAAGTTTATATTTGAATTTAAGATTTTTTAAAAAGTGTATAGAAAAGTTTATTTTAAAATCTACAAGAATTTTTTTTTAATTTTAGTATTATTGATTTGTTTACGTATTATTTTTTTTAAATTATTGTGTTACACTGAACGACACGCATGTGGCGAACATTATTAATTTATTTGTAAACATTTTATTTAAAAATATTTTTTTTTTAAATCTTTGATAAATGAACATAATTTCGAGAATTATTACAATTTCAGATTTTACACCTTGTTTTAGATGCCGGCGAAGTTTATTAATCTCCCTTTAAACTCATTGATTACTCTGAAGTTTATGAATATTTCTTTTGCTGTTGAAATTTACACTGTTGGGCATAAGTGTAAGTAGGTTTTATATATTGTTAGAATTTTTGAAATTAAATAAGTTTTTTTTTAAAAACAATTATAGATTTTATTAAAGTTATTGTATTTTTATTATATTTTACGTTTATTATGTTGTACTCCGGTTATATCAAAGTGTATGTAACACTAAATTGTTTACACTCTTACAAATGTTGAGGTTTTTCACTGAATTTGGATAAAATTTATAGAATCATTGAAAACCTTGTAGGTTTCATAATTATTTGCTCGATTATACATTCACTTTATGTATGTGTAATTTTTGTTTATAACACTGGCATACAAACCATATCTATTGATGACTCATACCATACATCATATGTTTCAGAATAGAATTTTAAGGTTTTCTAGTATTTGTTTTGCTTTTTTTTTTTGTGATGTACTAAATTCATTTTTATATATTACCAATAATAAAACGGTCGGTCAAGAAAAAACCACACACATGTCTAAGAAAAATATTTGAAAAATATTTTAAACCAATTGGCTAAACAATTCCCTCTTTTCGTTGCTGTACATCAAAATGTGATTCTACTTACGAATTTCGGTAAATTACACTGTCGATCATAAGTTGGTTAAGTTTAAGTTAAGTTTTATACGATTTTTAAGGCTTCGTTTCGGGCTTCATTTGAAGTTTTGTAACAAATAACAGTTAATTTAACATATATACTCTTTTCTTTCTAACACTGTCAGGTCAGGCCACTTTGAACACTTTTCTTTTCTTTTTAAAATGTATATATTTTTTTCCTTTTGTACGTCTCTTTATGATTTGCGTTTGTTTTGCGCCATTTCGGCTTAGATTTGTTTATTTAACTTATTAAAAAAACTCACTGAATATCAAAAACTATCTGCTTCATTTACATTTCCTTTACAAATAATTTCTTTGTTTTGTTTTTTTTTATGAATTGTTTAATTTAAAACAAAAGTGTGTCATTTATTCCATTTCAAAATTTCTGTGATTCTGTTCCCGTTTTATTTTGTAATTTTTTTCTTTTATCACTAATGTTTGTTTGCAAATTCACGCACAAATATTAATTTTTTGTTCTTATTTTCGAAATTCTCTTGCAATCCGAATGGCAAAACAGGCAAACACGATTAATAATCGACGACAATGGACGATGACGGAGACAGCGACGCTCCATTCACGGTCAAACAAAAGAATTATTTTCTCTAGATGCGATTTTGAATTTTGTGCGTTTACTCTCCGAAATTTCAAAATTTGTTCAAACTCATATTGGAAACAAAAACCGAATTTATTTAAGAAGGAAAACTGAATATTGAACGAAAAGAAAATCAAACATTCACGAAACGTAAGACGCGACGACTACGACGACGTTGACAACGATAACGTGCACCGTCGTTCTACAATACATTTTCACTGTCAGACATTCTCAAGGAGACTGAATTGTGGTGACGACGATAACGACAACGATGTGAATGTGAAACTGAGAGGCCGTTGTGGAAAATTCACTTGTGCTCCCGATTCACACACACATGCATACACATCAAACAACAACAGCAAATGTTATCGTTAAGATACTCACTAACATACAGCGCACTCATAGATACACAGCAGCACCCGACAGTGCATACGATGAATGGATGGATAGATGTTAGAGCTTAATTCTCCAACTACAAGGAAAAAACAAATAAAATTCACATATGTCACACACACACATGCAGGCAGGCAGGAGATCCGAAGACTCGTGAAATTATTCGGGCACCTTACAATGTTTGAGGATGTGTTGCTCTTGTTGCTATTGTTGTCAATGAAACGGCAACAATAAACGACCAATTGTACGAGGGATTCCTTCCACTAAATCGTTTGCTGTTGCTCTTACTCTCAGTGCTTCCTAAATGGAGAGGAATACAGTGTTGTTGTCGTTGATTTACAGTGCGGGTCATTAGAAAATGTGTACATTTTCTAAGATGGAAAATTATTCTCATAGAAACATTTTTATTCACAAATGGAAAAGAAAGTTGGTTTTCTTATAGGTAAATGCGAAAAATTATTTGTTTAAAACAGAAGAACTAAGAACTTCTCATACAGAATGCCTGTATTTGCAAAATTGGCAGTTAAAAATGTATTCCCTTAAAAGTTATCGTAAGGTTGATGTCGAGTAACGCATGATCTGTTGCCGGAAAAACTGAAAACAGTGTTCTAAAATGCTTCCAAATACGTCTTAGCTATGAATATTTGTTTTTAATCGCAATAAGGCTTCATTATCGAAGCGTTTATCCAAATCAAACTCACTTTAAACCTTTCAAGATTCTTCAAAATATATCTGTGCTGACAAGAAAAAATGATTTAATTCGCAATTTTACTAAGTGTGTTTAACGAAGTTTAACGACGATTGCGAACTTCACAATTTAAGAAGGGTTTCCCAGACTTGTGAATTACTCAACTATTCGAAATGTTTGTCAGACACGAGGTGACCACCGCTCAAATGATAGCTGATAGGTGGGGTTAAACCTGCGACCATGCGAACGCTTGCCGCGTGTACCAACCCATCGCGCCACAGTCGCTCGGTTCGAAATATATAGAATTTTGAAAGCAGAAAGAAAAATAAATTCTCGCTTATATTAATATTAAGCGGTATCACATAATCTTTCAAAAAACTGTAACTTATGAACTTTACAGTTCATAATAATGGACAACTATAATAAAATAAGCCTATAATAAATAAGCCTTTCTTACCGATTGAAAGTATGGGGCTCATGATATAGCGTTGATAAAGGAGAAATCTTTGATTTGTTCATAAAACGAAGCAAACTTTTCAATTGTGAACTGATCCAGAAGATCAGTATTGGAAGCCCTTCTTTGAATACAGGATGAACTCTAACAAAAAATTTGTATTTGTCACATGGGAAATAATATCTTTAGAGCTTATTCATTAACTCTCTTCAAATAAATGGACATTTTATTATGTAGTTTCAGTTATGATTTCAGGCATATAATTAGATATTTTTTTTTAAATTTTTGCGTTCTCGCTTTAATTACAAAAAAATTGTTTGTACCTTTCCGAATGCGTTATTTTTACTTCGGCATTTCTTGCGGAAGGAGTCATTGGTGCTAACTTTTGTAAGTAGTCAACCTACATTGGCAATGAAAAAAATATATTTGTAAAACTTGTCCATAAAACGAAGTTTCGCACCTCCTGTCAAAACGTGGTAGTTAATGGGATATACAATAATTACAGTCGTAGTCGTTTACAACGAAGTTAATATTTGTTAATATTAATATTTTTAAATATTTGGAAATTTTTTTTAAATTAAGACATATAAATTTAAATTTTCTCAACATTTACTTGACTACTTTAATAGTTAATGATACAAATTTCAACGATTCAAAATTTCAAAAAGAAAATAAGCCATGAAAAACTATTTATAGAATTAAACTCGGTGTTTAGATCCTTATTTTATTCAATAGTTTCGCGGATTTGAGAATTTTTTTGATTTACTCAATGGCAGTAATTTGAAAACCAAAGTATGCAACGACATTCGTACAAATTAAATTATTATAAAACTCCAGTAGCTCACATGTGTTAGTATTGAATGGTCATACAAATTCTGTTTCAACTTCACTCTTGGGGGATAACAAAATACCGTCCATATTTTTTCAACATAAATTTATGCTATTTAAGACGTCCGACTCTTTATTAGAACATTTAGCTGTGAAATTCGTTGTCTGCTATCAGAGATGAAAATCAATCTTTATAAAACTGTCTTTGGGAGCATAGGAAGCATATTTTGATCTTTGTAAGTAAAGAAAAAAATAAAAAATCCAATGAAGACTTAATTTTTATCAGCCGATATAATTTTGTACGGAATACATAATCGGAACCACGCCACGATAGCTAGTTCACATTTATAATCGACGTCGCTACAATGATTTCGCCTGCAGGCGAAACTCTTGTTCCAAAACACCCTAAATGATTCTAGCAATGTGCCCATGTTTCGATTTTATTGGATGTAGAATAAATAAATGAACAGTATTTACCCAAAAGCTCACTAATACCTTCATAATACATTGGCTTTGCACTCACACCGTATAAAACAAAGGAAACAATAACAATTCCGAGAGTCTGGCCTGCAACCATTCTAAGGCAAATAAACGAGAAATGTTAAATACAATGAAAGACAATAGCTAAAAAGCCCTAAAAACAGTATGAGTGGCACTAACTGTATCAACGAAATATCAGATTACCCTTAAATACAGGATAAAATATTAAACTGATAACAAATTACCAAGAGACACAAATGGAAAAAAAAAACATAAAAAATAAAACATTGAAATGTAAAGTGGAAATGTTAATTCCAAGTGAACATAGACGCCACATACTGTTCATTAACATAGCTTTCCGGTCAACAGAGGTAGGTTGGTAACGGTGTACGCATTCAACCTTAACATTCGTGTGTATCACATGTGGATGGCATCGGTGGTCGTGAATGTTTGATAAGCTAGACTTTTCATGTGCGAAGCTTCGCAGTAGTAGTAGTGGTAGTAGTACAATAGTATTATTACTTGCGTAGTATGATAACAATATGATTAAATATGAAAATATGTGAAAAAAATCAACTCTTGTTATCTTCCCATGGTTCTCTTATTAACAATGCAAATATTGTTTATATATTTCGTTATCAACCTAACAGATGACTTCAAGAAATATGGATTCCAAAAGGCAACACGAATTTCTGCACCGCACGAAGACAAGAGAGGAAATATAAACAAATTGAAATGTATTTAGAGCACCCGGGAATGTCAGTCAACAAGAACTGGGCAAGCACACAAAGTGAATTTGTTGTTTTCAATTAAATTTAATTACAGCGTTGTGTTAAATATAAATGTAGATATATTGCAAATACTCTATAAAGTGAATAAGGACATTATTGTGGTCTGCAATGATAATGACTCATTTTGGATTATAAGTCAAGGGGGGGTGGTGGTGATGTTGGAGGCGCGGTAAATGTCGGTTACACTGGCGATTCTTTCCACAGAATTTATAACCTTCTACGAGCGTGTAAACTTGAGCAAATGTCTCATGTTGCACTTTCACTTTCGCTTGCAAACACTGTGTGGTCTCACCAATGAGTCACACTTTCGTTTTTATAACAACTACCCCCTTTTGATTCCTTTGCCTCCTTAGGAACCACTAATGGGTCGTTAAGAGAAGTTTAAATTTTACATTACGTCTTACTTACATGTAGAACTTTTTACATTAAATTATGATGATTATGATGACAGAAAACTTACCTAAAATGAGAAGAAGTAGAAAACATAAATATTAATAATTGACATTAACAAGCACTGTAGGTAATGTTAGGCAATGATTTTTAAATGAACAGACGCCTTAAAGTATAATGCAAAAAGAGATTTGACAAAAGTGTGAAACATGTAATCAAAAATTTTATGATTTTACAAAATGATTAACGTTTCAATCTTTTAGAGCAGACGTTTTTATAGAGATGTGAACCTCGACTTTTCGGAGCCATGCACCGTCACAGGGCGATTGTAAGCACTTCCGACTTTAAGTGTAGCAAACCGATATGAAACAAAATATCAGTCATGTGTTTCAATCAATTATTAATTTGGTACCACCTCTTTGGTTTAATACAATTTTCATATATGTTAACATTGGATGCTCGAAATGTAATTTTCTTTAAAACTTCTTTAAAAGAATTTGCATTTCGTTAGCTCGAGTATTTTTCTTTAAATGAACTACGCTACAATGTGGTATTTGAATCTCAAGTCTACCCAGAGATATCTAAGCGGTGCAACCTAACGATTGCTACATGTCACGAGCTGTGAAAATATCTGGTAATTTCACTTATCTAAAAACAAACAAACAAACTAAAACAAACGGTATTCCATGTATTAAAGAGCACCCAAACTTTATGAGGACCATGACTTAAGGTTATGCTCAAAGTAAAGGTATTCCAGTAGGCGGATGTCCTCGACAAATTTATAGATTAACATCACTACCGTCATGTAGATATGATTAACACGACAAGGATGAACTAGTCGTATAAATTGTGGCATCAACCATAACTGTCATGCATAAATTGATCAATTTAAACGCGGACTTGTAGACGACAAAAGACTCAGAGACCTTAGCTCGCAGTATAGCTTTGTATAAGCAATATAATAGCCGCAGTAAAATGGATTTGTTCCATACTTATTTCTACTTATTTCCACATTTATTCGATCTGCTATTTTCAGCCAGTTGTTATTGAGTCACTGTAAACAAAAAGTCTATAAATTATGCAGTCTTAATGCGCAAGCAAAAAATATGCTTCGCTCCTGGCCATTTATCCACCCCAATAGTTAGCTCTATTTCTGGTAAATATCACATAATATTATACTGTTTGTTCAACAAACAGCCCAAAGGGATGTGATGAATATAGTTGACAATATTATTCAAGGATACTCTTCAGTTTAATTTAAATTTTCAAATGGATAAGACATTTAATTAAGTAATACAAAAAGTATCTGCGAAGATACTTAACAAAACAAAAGTACGCATCTTTCCTGTTAATTAATCTATAATCTACATCTTGTCAAAAAATATCGGCAGCGCGGAGTTCAAATGCGATCTGTCATTCAGTTTGTGTACAGAGTTCGACTTTTTCAAGTAATCTCAAGTTTGTTTTGCCATGTTGTGATGACGGATAAAGAACAAAGAACAAAGAATTTGTCCCAAATTTTTTATTGCAAATGGAATTTCTTGTGCAAAACTTTTGGAAAAGTTTGCCAAAGGCTTACAGATAATCGACTTTACCAAAAACACCTGCACAATAGTGGTACAGTGCATTCAAATGCGTTCGAGATGTGACGAAAGACTTGCTGCGCTTTGGTCGGCCATCAACGTCTTGAACTGAAGGCAACATCAACAAAGTGAAGAAAATGGTGTCTAAAAAAAGTCATTAATGTTTGAGAGATAGAAACTGAATTTCTTGCGCCCCACGAACCAATTTGTATCTCTTTGCACGATTTTTTAAGCCTGCAACGACTTTGCTCCTCGATTCCTTCCGAAAAACTTGAAATTTCTTCAAAAACTAAATCGCGCAAAGTTCGCTAAAAACATAACAGAACGAGTTATTTCTGACTTCCCATTCTTAAAACGCTTTACAAATTATAATGGGACATGAGTTTACAAGTTTGAAACAAGTCAACAAACTTCGGAATAACGCCTTTCAACCGTTTTCGTTTATTAGCGCAATGTTATACAGTCAGATTTCTTGCCGGAAAGTCAGATGATAAATAAAGAATATTATTTAGGTATTCTGTGGGTTGAAGAGAGCAAATTCGCAAATTTTGCCCCAAATAATGCATCATCTTGCAAGGTTATCATTGTGAACGTACTTTCAGTCCAAAATATTAAAAAAAAATATCATCGTATCCTCCTGATATGACTCCTACTCTTTAATCCTACCTACCTACCTACTTTAATGATTGGGTTATTCGTTGGCATTAGTGTATTATTTTGGAAGCGGTCTGCTTTGAGGTCGATATAATAATTTTGAATGAATTACATTAGGTTACTATGACATTGAATCCTTTATTTAGCGTAGTTTAAATGGTCCAATTTAAATTAAATATACCCCGTTTTTCGATAACTTTCCCTGGTTCCTATTGCCGAAATTTGGGATAATCGATCGCCACAAGTTACGCTTAAAACGAATTTTCCACTAGGAAAATCATTAGCCATATACAACAAAAGCTGGTAATCACTTAGTGGCAGTTCTCATTAGTGGATACATAGGAACTTCCCTACGAAGATCCGAGAGCTTCTGTCGACTCACCTCAAAAGCTGTCTGAGTAGTTTTTTGAGTGCGAACTCTTATCCCTCTAACGCCATCTAACGTAACTCTATCGCACTTAGACAACGCGACATACAGATTACTAAAGTCATCTACTGGAAAAATAATGGACATATTTTTACTAGAGATATGAGATTAAATTATTAATTAGATAGTCCGTTTAACCAAAATCCGGATTAATCAATTAATGGATTAATCATACATTTGAATTAATCATGTTTACGATTAGTTGATTGATCAATGTTTTGATTATTCGAAAATCATGAATAGTTTATTAATCGAACAATTAAATAACCATAATTGCAGTAATGAATATTTTGTATTTCACATTGTATATTGTGTGTACTAAGATGGATCGAAGAAAAAAGTCGAAAAAAATTGTTTGCCCCGTCCTTAAATACCGCCCTTTGGGTTTTTTTGTATATATGTATATATCAAAGAAAAAAAGTCGAAGACGACTCCAAAAATATCAAAGTTTTTGTATATTGTTTATCTATTTGAAGCCCGATTATAACGTGTTCATGGTTTAATATTAGTACGATTCGTCTTTTAGTCATTGTCGAATCCAACGTCCTCCGTTACCTAACTATAAAACTCTACTAAACTTTTGCGTTGGATGTATTCGTTTTTATTCATAAATAACAAATTTATCGATGTTTTTTTTAAATTCAAAATATACTGATATGTTAAACTCGACTAGGTACAATAAGTATTGACGCTTTGTTGTAATCTTCAGTGCTGCTTGTTTTTTTTTTTTTTTTTTTTGTTGAAATTTAGTATATTTAATTTAGTACTATTTAGTACTATAATTGTGATTTGACTTCTAGTTCTTGGAAGCTATTTAGTTATATTCTTACCTCATCTCTTTATCTACTTCGATATTTGTGGAATTGTTTTCGATTAATCTCCGATCGTAGAATGTGTCTATCTTAATTTTTTTTATATGTGGACCGACCCACCCTAGTCTGCGCTCAAAAATTTTTACCAATTTTTTGTTTCGACACATAAAAAACATGTTCCTTTGATAGATATTTTTTTTGTTTTTCTTATTGTTTCTATATACAAAATATTGAATAAATTATTCTAAATTGATTAATCAAAATTCAAATTATTTGATTAAACATAGATCTGAATAATTTCAAATTTCGATTAATCGACTATTTAATTGAAATATAGATTAACCACCAAGTTTGGTTAACCGATTAATCGTACATAAGTTATAGTAAAAAGAACTTATGTTTTGTGGTTTGTTAACCAATTCCCGGCATTTTTTTTTTTTTTTTTGACAAAATGTACGTTTGAATTATGCACGGAGTTCACATGATAATTTTGCATCTCCAATTGTACAATCATTTCAAAATATGATACATAGAAAATACCATCTGAAAACCATTTCTCATACAGAGAATACTGCTGTATTATGGGAAATTTCATAATAAACATAAGTTACACATTTCTTTGTACGTTTATGTAAATAATAATTTGTATTGTTTCATAGAAACACCAAACGCTTCATTGAAATTGCATACAGTGGATACAATGTATTGTTCTATTTTCGCTTTCAATTTTCGGAATACAGCTGTCATAGAGCGTTTCCAATTTCTTTGATATAACTTACAATGTCCTTTGCCGTTTTGAGCAGCCTTTTATCTTTATATTCAGCATAACCAACTTGGTGGGCGTATTATTTTAGAAATATCTATATATTATGCCCGTTGCAGGGCACCGTTGTCAAGTACTCTCAATTGTCATTTGGACCAAGTGCATCCCATATTGAAGATCATTTCATTGCTTATATTGTCTATAATTCAATTCAATTAACATTAATTGATACAAATGACAGAAATAGCTGGCTGTCGGTGGCCAACCAATCCCCACATCCGTAACAATAACCTCTGCACGTGAGGTAGATGACAATGGGATGGGATGATGACAATATTTCATTTGTTTTCCCAATTGAAAATACTTACTGTAAGAGAATTTACCTAACCAAGTGTAATTTCATTTATCGTTCATCAGCCTGCTCCCGCGGTCTTATAGCACATAAACAATTTAAATTCATCAGCCCAGCGAAGCCATAAACACGCTGGACATCCCGTCGCCATCTTCACTATTTATAAGATTCAATCGTCGTCGTAATAAATTCAACATTATGACATTTTATTGAAATGACACAGTTAGTCGTATTCAATCAAATGAAACTGACCTATTGCCTCAGCTAAGGAGAGAGAGAGAGAGAGAAATTTGAGAAAAATTTATTAATGATTCCGAAATGATCTTCGAGTATGAAACAATAATTGAAATTCGCGGCATGAAACGAAATGAGTCAATAAATAATTGTTAGAAAATGTGAAAATAATTTTCAAATAACTCTTACGACAGGACTTCAAAGACCTAATAAATTAAACCTAACCGGTTAAGAAGGTCATTATGAATAAGTTATTGGTTACCCAATAGATGCAATTGAATGATATGGAAGAAACGAATTTCTGCCAGCAAATTTTAAATATCAAGGAAAATTAATAACTAGTAAGCAAATTAGTTAACATTGGTTATCGTATAAAAATGTGGCTTTTAAACAATCAGTAACACAAATAACAAGAAGTTTACACCGAAGGAATCAAATTGTTTACTGCCAAAAATGTAACAACTACAAGGAAGCCTTTAAAGCACCAAATATCTTTACACCAAATGTGTTTCATGATATCTGCAAGTTAAATGAGCGATATCCGTTCATCTGGTTGGCTGGATAACTGTTGTACGTTTTTATGAAAGTACCTAAAACTTGGAACTGCCTAATATTTTGCAAGATCGAAACTAGGAATTGTAAATAGACTACATCAACCCAGGCTTCGGTACCTCCCATAGAAATTAACCGCATTTCCGATATTCAATTTTTCCCCTGTAACTCCCAGTTGTTGACCGCAATAAGCTAAATTTTTGTCCATTCAGTGAAATTTGATTACTCACATCTATATTGGTACCTCCCATACAAATGATTGATTTAGTTCATATATTCTTAGCTTTTCGTCTTTCAAGCAGTTGCGTGGAATTCAGCCTAATTTGACACTGATTATAAATCAAATTCTGAAAATTACCAGTACCTCCCAAGCAAGTAACCGCTTAAAGCTATATATCCATAGGTTCAAATATTTTACTTCGTTGCGTTAAAGTCTCTCAAATTTGATACACATTAAGCGTTTATTGAAGTACACCATCCGAGAATGAAAATCAGCGGCTTTGCCACAATGCTTTCGCTACCTCCTATATAAATTGCTCGATTTTGCCAGAATGCTCCGAAACTTTCTAGCTTTATTTCTTATAGTAGTTATACAGAATTCAGTCAAATGTGGCACACGCTATGCGCTTGATGAAATTAGTTCTCAGAATGACATGGACAGCTTTGACACACACATACTGGCAACTCCCACATACATAAGTCCAAATTTACTTTTTCCTATGCAATCCTTAATTCATAGAATATAGTAGTAACCCTTCTGCTACCTTCCATACAAATCATCCAATTTAATCCACATATTCCCAGGTTCACATCATGTGCTTCGTAAACTTGATTCTGTGAAGGAATATGGACACGTAGACATTGACAGATTTTGAGAAATAGTTATTCTGTTATAGTTTTGCTTCTTTTTTGTGCATTAGTTATGCATTAATCGATAAGAACCTAGCGATTTACCACGCCTTTACTGTCGCCCTATATAATTTTGCAACAAAGTAGTAGAGCGTTGAGTGAGAGTATATGCATGTCAGTTCACCTGGATGAAAATTCTGCACAATACATTATCGGCACTACTTGAAAGTCCTACTAAAACTGGGTCTATTAGTTCTGTGTTAATTAACATAATCACCATAGAGCTCCGCTCTATCGAAATGTGCCCAAAGGCAACCAAAAATTTCATGCCACCAACAGATTTTTGTATTGAAAATCTTAATTCATTTATTTGAAAACATTTTCTAATATTCATTTTCCGATTTCAATATTTAAGAACAATTTTGTTAGTTACGAAAGTCTAGTGAGAAGAAAATTTTCAACACATTCGTTATTTGCTATAGCAAATTAAATTAATACTTAACACTCCAGTTTAAGTAACGGCCATCCTTAAACGCTGTCAAAGTAAGCAGTAACTTGGTGCAGATTAATCATAATCAGGCAGACAGTATAGAAGCCTCATTTCGAACACACAGACACACCGTTTTATGCGTAAAAAAATTGAAAATATTGCGAACGTATGAAAAAACACAACATGAAGATTGCGGTGTTAAAAATGCTAGGAAGTTCCAAGTGTTAAAAATTCAAAAAATATGGAAAATACATATAAGTTGCAGTAAAAATAAATGCATATTTTTACATGACACCGAAGGCATTATTTAGTATAGTTTAAATAATCCGCTTCAGAACATTTTGAAGGTAATTCAATTCATAGAAATCCTCGTCCCTATTGGCAAAAAAACTGGGACAGTCGATTTTCACGAGGTTCTTTTGAGGCGAATCTCTTATCAGCAAAATCATTTGTCATAGACAGGAGCGGATGGTAATCACTTAATACCAGGCCTCGACTATAAGGTAAATGCATAAAATCCCGGACCTTCTGTCGATGTTTGCGGCCTGGTGTTATACTAATGCAACACACTTTCTCTCCTATTGACCAAAGCTGGCCGATTTTGGGCGATTGTTTTCTTTAGATGATTAAAGTGTTGACAGCGCAGGTTCGAAGTAAGAGCTTGGCCGCAGGGGATCAGTTCATAGTAGACAATTCCCTGCCAGTTCCACCAGACAAACAGAAAAACTTTCCTGACCGTTAATCCTGGCCTGATCATCGCTTGCGCCGGTTCACCGCGATTCGACCGCTGCCGTTTTCGTTTGGCGTTGTTGTAAGCGACCCATTACTACTCACCATCACCACTCGCCATCCGCATCGGAAATGGTCCGATTTTGATGTGATTCAGTAACGACTCCTAGATGGAAATTCGGACCATAAGGTTTTTAACTTGTTTGGCAAATCGTTCTTCTTATCGTATTTAGCTTTATTTAAATGGTTCCAAATGGTTTATATGAGTTTTCTTAACAGTACAGTAGATACAAAAGTTTCTCCAGAATATTTTTCTATTAGATAGTCTTTAAAAAGACATTAATATTTGAAAAGTCTCTACTGTGGAAAAGTCTCTGTTGTCAGTTCTACAGAAGAAAGAGTATCTACAAACACAATTCTAAGAGAAGCACTTTTCAGATAAATTTTATAATATGAAGTCAATTTCCCACATAAAAGTGCTTCCACCGATCACTTTGGCCTTCCAAAGTGTAGCATCAAAATTACTGGAAGGGAATTGACCACCAAAACTGCGCATGATTGGCTGCTTGGCTTGCGTTTTCACCTTTATCGAAGAAAATTTGTAAAATATGGTGAATTTCTCTTTGCTAGTGTCCATATTCTACGCGCGCTCGAACAATACTCAAGGGAGTAATCACAAAACTGTCTGAGTAGTTTTTTAAGTACAAAATCTTATCTTTCTAACGCTGTCCAGCGCAACCCGATTGCATTTATATAATGCGGGATATAGCTTACTCTTGGAATAGTAATAAATTTATTTCTATTATATTACAATGAATAAATGGAGGCCAAGAGTTTCCATGTAAATGATATCTTATTTTGACACTGACGATCGTATTATATCTCTAAGGTTACAAGTTATCATATTTATGCTCGATCAATATAGTGAAACATTGAAACTTACTTGCAACTGCATGCTGCGGTTGCTATAGACCGAATTTTTGTGGTCAGAAATTGAAGGCAGGGACTTGCTCAATCTTTGAATATATCTGAAATCAATTTTTTTTATTTATCTTACAAAATGTATGTTAATTAGAAGAAGCTTTTGTACAAACGTTCATATTTCCATTGAAGAGTTTTCATAAATTTTCATAAAACCACCGTTTCAAATAAATTAGTCAATGTTTTACGTTTGGATCAAAAAAAATTATTCGCTTTTAACCTTGACTTGGAACATTGCATTTAAAATGTTTAATGCACTTAAATACTCAAATGTGTATTGAATAAGGATGAATAAATAAATAATAATGTTATTAAATAAATATTAAATATATTCAAAATTGTATATTTCTATACGAGTATACATATATATTTTTATTTAACTGCCTTTCCTTTGACTTGAAAAATTTTCCCCCGCAACCTCCTTAAAAATGTCATGTCTTTAGCAAATCACCGTTTACTCCTTCGCAATCAAATGTGCCCATCAAAAAGTCAACAGACCAACCACAGAAAATTTGCCGTAGCCCCCAAATACAAATAAGGCACAACCGATAAACATCAATCTCTAAGATGCTCTTTTGCTTCAAGTGATTGCCTGGCGCTTGGAAAATTTACAGAAAGTTAATCAAAAGGAAAAATATATACGATATGGAAAACATTTTATTTTCTTTCAAATATTTTCCACTTGTATTTAAGAGTTCTCAAAAGAAAATGGCGTGTCAGGAATATGGACAGTGTTCAAATGAAGCAGGGAATGAATGAAAAGACCAAACTTCTCGCAGCACAGACATCAAATGAAGATAAACACTATTGGAAACCCCGAAAAGGAAACACCACTTTAGCATGAAAACAGATTTGAATTACAAAACTAATATATATGACACAGAGTGTGGAGGGATGTTGATAGGAATATACGTATAGGATTTCCACTCCCTCGCATAAGTAAACTCATCAATGGTAAAGGACGGGAAGAGGTCATCGCCGTAAATAATAACGAAGACGTAGTTAAAATTCCAGACGGCACTAAAAGATCCTTTACGCATGAATGAAAATAAACACATTTATAGTGAATGCAGGGAGGAACAGTTTAGAAAAGCAAACAGGCGCTCAAAGCAATGCTGAACCTCTTGAACAGAGGAAGTAACACTTGATCAAAAGAGACCTCCTTTGAATCATCCCCTTGTATTTATTGAACATTTTTGTGTACATGAGATGCATATTAAATGAAAATGTAAGTATGTGCTAAGTTCCATATCATTACACTTAGTATGTGCTAAGAATGTTTATTATTTCTGGCAAAATCGGGAACAGCAGCTGCGCATGCGAACAGCTTCCAGCCATGTCCCCTATGCCAGTGTCTGACACATGTCACATGACGCTGTATTATAACAATATGTTACACAAAGTATGCGAGAAAAACATGTAATTTCTCAATGGAATGTCAGAGCGTCATGGTCTGCAATTTATATTGTTTAAAGAATTCAAATTTAAAGAATATTATTGCATTAACATTTTAAGTCATAAATCTATTACAAAACATTTCAATGAATCTTTCGCCATGGCCCCCCAAAAGAGTTTAATATTTTCATCCATAAATAAATGAATGTTTGTTTCTTTTTATTGGATATCATTGAATGAAAAAGACTTATGAATATTGACCATTAATATTTCAAGAGCACCGAATATGATTTTAATTAGATTTTCAGAAATGTCACCATCTTATGAATTTTATTATTTATTAGAAAGTCGCTGTTGATTTGAAGCCATATATTTCACGAAAAGAAAATGTAAGCAATATTTTTGGGAGTTGATGATAACATTTCATTATTTGATTGTTTAATATATATAATATTTCTTAAACATACTTCTTCAATATGTAATGAATGTGAAATTTTTGTTTCTTTTTGAAAATGTTAATGCTTATGGTGAAGGTTATTTTTTAATTGCTCTTTACTATGGTGTAAAATAAACATAAAATTACCTTTATTTCCATTGATGATGAAGTAATACAACATAATTCAAGTGGATACATATATAACCCCAATCACAGCGAACTTTTATAACGAATATTCCATCTGTTTTCATATAATTTGCTTTGCGAACATTTCAAAAGAACGATACAGAGGAAGCGTGAATCCCGGTTTTTACTCTTAAAATTTTAGCCATTTGTACGTCAATTAAATTAATTTTAATTGATTAATTTAATTTATTAAATTAATTTTAATATGCTAAAAAAAAACTAGAATATGGGATGCAAAATTGACTCCAATAATCAGTCTAAAAACTTTTTTTTAACTCATTATTATTCTGATGAAGACCACCAAAAAAAACTTCTTCAATAGCCTGTTAATTACAACATTTTGACATACCTATATTGTGTAGCAATTGCAGTAACATTAAAATATGGCCTTTAGAAATTAATAGAATACAGTGTTTTATGTTGTTATGCAAAAACTTTAGCTTTAGCTTTTGCAGAATAGTTCACATGATTCTGTAAAAGAAGCATGTCTTTTCATTCGTGACAAACTCGAGAACCAACGTGCCGATTGTAACAAATACGTACAAATATATGTTCTAAGCGCCACAAGCGGTATACTTGTGTGTTGACTTTTCACCGATAGCTGGCGCAAGTCTTCATTTTTATACCTACCTTCGGAGTTTGAATGCCATAGGCAGGTTATATTATTAATTGGCGCAAAATCGAACCAATTAAAAATACTTATCCGTAAGTCTAAATGCGTAAGGACTAAATGCGTCTTTGGAAAAATGGTAAATTTTAGTATGTTTACAGCTATGTATTTTTTCATAAATTTGTTAAGGCACCACCTAATTATAGGAAATACTGATGAAATATACAAATTCCATTGGAAAAATTATGGAAAACATTTTTATGAATCAAAGAAATTAATTATGTTGCTCGTCAATAGATGAACCAGTCGACCAACAAAAAGGGATTACGGGAGTAGGATTTCTATTCTATTCGATTTTTTTTCTACCAATTGTGGAAGTTATATACTCGTATGTGAACACATACCGAAATAGACGTTTTCAACATAATACCAAATTATATCTATATATATAAAAATCAGTTGCTGTGCGTTAGTCTCGCTAAAGCTCGAGAACGGTTGGGCCGATTTGGCTCATTTTGGTCTTAAATTATTGGTAGAGTTTTAGGTAGGTTTTATTTGAAGTGATAGATGGCGTTGGAGATGAGATTTTTGCAATTAATTTTTTTTACCACATTAACATTGAATCAAATAATAGTAGGTGACAAACATAACTACTAATAATTCAAAATGCATTTTGAAGGCAAAACAACGTTTGCCGGGTCAGCTAGTGAGTGATATATAAATAAATCAAACCACATCTAATGAACTTGCTATAGAGACTGCAGCGGATTTCCATTCCGATCCATCATTTAAATTATTTACAATGCTCGATTTTGTCAAATTCAAAAGGAATTACGTGTGTGACATGCATATGTGAGATGGAATGGAAGATTTGCTTTCAACTGAAGTCAAAAACGATAAGATGTTGGAAATGGCGATCGAAAATCATCATTTATATTTAAGAGACACGGTCGCTGAACTTTCTGGGTTTCACAAATCAATTCGCACCATTTTACATGATTGTTTGGGCATGAAACGCGCTGGTGCTTGATTAATTCCGAAACACATAAATTTTCTTCAAAAAAACAAAAACAAAAAAAACTTAAAAATCGTAAAAATCGCTGAACTCGCCTTAACGCATTATAACTGGTGATGATTCATAGTTTTACGAATTTAACGTGCAAACTAATCAATAAACTTGCAAATGAACTGAAACCGAAAACATATAAAAGTTGATCTCAAATCATAGTAATGTTGACTGTTTTCCTTGATTGTCGCTATGTTGTGCATTCGAAACACTTTTCGGATCATCCGACGATAAATAAACAACATTGTCTAAGTGATGTGCGGCATTTGAGAGAGCAAATTCGTCGAAAAAGGCCAGATTTGTGGGTAGACAATTCATGGATTTTTCGACAAAATATTGCAACACCTCAACAGGCTATCATTGTGAATAAATACCCAGCCAAAATCTCAACAAATGTCATGGTACAACCACCGTATTCACTTTCCAAAACTCACGATGATCACTTCAAGACAGGCGTTTTCGGTCGATAGAACATATAAAAGAGAATTCTCGGCGAGAACTGAAAAGGCGTTTTACTTCGGAAGGAGCTCACTTTGAAGGCGACACAATAAATTTGAATGAATAATAAATATTTTGTGCTTTATTAACCAATTCCCGCTATTTTCTTGTGACAGAATCTACATATATTAGCCAACATATGTACAACTGCCTTCTGATTAGATTAGCCTTTTTTATTTCCTACTGCTAGCTGAAATATCTTTTATATAAAAACACAAGATGTTGCATGCTTAAGCTAAACGACTACTGTTGCTTACGTTGAATTTGGCCTATCAAATTGTTAAAGCATTGCCATCTTTATATTCCACACATTTCAAAAACAAGCAGTTGAGATCAGATGGCACCATATGTCATAACAAATAATATTAAACGTTTCATTCATCATCAAGAGACTGTATTTTACAGACTTTGTGAAACCTTTTGTGGAATTAAGCTTTTCTCATTGGCGTATTTTACCAAATACTCCGTAAATCCTCCACATAACCGTAAATGGTTGGGGAAAATATTTCACTTTTCCAAGCAAAAGTAATTTAATACAGGTTAGGCAATAAAATTACAGCCTTAAATTTTTATTAGGTAAACAACTCAACTTTCCCATGTAATGCAATTTTAATTTCTCCAACATCCAATACAGAAAAATATTCACACCACAGCCACCAACTCTATAAGTCTACAGCAAGAGTCTTAGCAAAAAAAAAAAAAAAAAGACAAAATATTTGATTTATGTGAGATTTTTTCCTACATTTGTCGTACTAAAATGCCAGATTACTAAGAGACAGGTTAATACGCGTTGCTACAGCCAACAAATTGTAGCAGCAGGAAGTTGCCAACAATGCAAATAACGCGTGATTATGAACACACAAAAAGCTAAAAGGAAAAACTACTGAACGTGGTGACTGCAGACGCAAGATTGAATCGCAGTCGCAGTTCCAATCATGATAACGAATCAAGTCATTGATTTTGATGAAGATGATGGAAAGAGATAATAACGATGCAACAGCAACACAAACAAGTTCAATAGCAATGTAAACATTATCGCTAATAACCTGACAGCAAGCAGGTGGTTGCAACAGAGGAAGCGAATGAATTTAAAGAGATTTCTTTTGTTGGTTTATGGTGTTTGCTTGACTGAAGACAAATTACTTTATTTACTAGCAGGATAAGGATTTAGAAGAGGTTAATCTCGACATAAAGTTATCATTTGATTTAATGGTAATTGTTAGAGACTGCAGATAAATTGAGTCTTCAGGTTGGCAGTGGAAATTAAATTGTCTTTGTAATACGAAAATATGACGTTACCACAAAGCTCATGTTGCTCCGCATGGTTCCTTTTACGAGTTAATGAGATACAGCATGTTGGCGAATCATCGGTAGTTTCCTTCGTTTTCTTTCGCGAACAATTTACCAATATGGAAATAATTGAAATATCGCAGAAAACTGCACGATATTGCGGCTTATTTCATGTAATTTACTTATTTGACTGAAATAAGTTATGGGTTTTTCCAGAATGTCTTCAATTCCTACAGTTTCTGTCCGAAGAATTCAGTGTCGTAATCAGGATTTAAACAGATTACTGAATACTAACTACAGCAGACAAAAATGCGCCTATCCTTAGTGATTGCCTGTTAAATTTTTTAATCAAAAATCAATGAAATGAATCAGCAAACACAAAAAATTGGCGGTAATAAATAAATCGCTCAAATAGATATTGTCCGTAGCTCGCAAATTAAGCGTCCAATCGACAAAATGATTAAAACGAAAAATTCGCTAAAATACCAATATGATATATGTCCGAAACGGATGCCCAACCGCAAAACTGATACGCTTTTTCCTTGATAGTATACAGGAGAACCTACACAAATTAGCTATGAGGCCAAATGTTCATTTTCAAATTGAAAATGTTTTTAAGCATTTGGTTGGAGCAACAGCCAGTTCAGTAATCACACACTAGAACGACGTGTTTCGGATTCCGTGACAAATCCATTTTCAGATCTCTTTATGATTGAATTCATGCCGTTACTACATCATCAGCTGCGTATAGGTATATACAACTACTTATAAGCAGATTATGCATTTGTGAAGTAGATATCACAGTCATCATTGAATTTTATCATTACACCAACCAATAGTGAGAATTTAGGATGGGGTTTCCTCACAAATTCCCTTTTTACTCATGACATTTGTCATAATTGCCAAAACTTGCTTCGATACAATTAATGATCTTATCTTATCCATATTCCAATTTTTTGTTTTCTGAGGTACAGTTTTAGGCGCGGGTTAATACCAGTGATATTCACAGAGTGTTGCTTGTTTTTACAGGAACCCCGTTAATGACAATTTCTTCAAATTATCTCTGCCATCACTGTGAAGACCAAAACACTCTGTGATCTCTTTTTTAGGGTTTTAACTTTCTTGATCAAACTTGTACTTTCCTTTCCCCATAGAAACGAAAAATTAAAAAAAAAGTCGTCGAATAAAATGCGAATCTGTCTCTAACTCGGAAAGGGAACGCCCAGTCGATACATAACGTAACTATTGATTTTCATAAGAGACATGTTTTCATAAAATTTAAGAAAAAGCGATGAAATGAAAAAGGTTTCTAAAATACTGCTCGCAGAAATAACTTCGATTTCACAGATTTCTAGTTGATTTGTAAATTCTGATACCTGATTATAAATTATTTAGATATTTGTATCTATCTTAGAGGTGTTTTTCTTACTATAACGATTTTGAACAAAAAGAAATAAATAAAAATGCGGAATATTATGGCATAATATGGTATATAGTTCCAGTAGGGAACAGTTACTTTGATGGACTGGACGCTTCATTTAAACGTCATAGACATACGAGTATTTGAATTTTTGCAATTTTTTAATATTTTCATCTTAATTTGTTTGCTGAATCCATATTTAATTTTTTATTATTTCCGCGATCTTATTATTTGGTGAGGGCATCGTTTTATTCAAAGACCTTAGAATTCCATAAATTTGTTTAATTTTTGTGATTGAAACCCAGAAATCCAAAATTTTTTTCAATTTTTGTGATTGATCCATCCATTTCTGAGATATGGATATTTTTCAAAATTTTGTAAAATTTTATTTATTTTGCCTTGCGAGCAATTGGTAGCAATCAGTCAGTATTCTCGCGAAACAACACAAAATCAACAGAAATACCTTTGTAACTGGGAAGACTCAAAAATATTGAATTACATCAAAATCGTTTACGGTTTGCAAGCGGTACAAGAGATACAAGAGATACAAGTATGCGCATTTGACAACCGAGGTAATCAACGGATCAGTAGTTTCGGAGGTCCATAATTACTTCAACATTTCGTGCTATAAACCACTGTGAGACGTTTAGTTTTTGAAATAAATTTCTACATATTTGCGATGAGTGCTTTTTATCCACAAAGTTCAGAAAAAATAAAAAGGTGTGAACATTAGCGAAAAAATATGAAAAAGATTTGTTAAATAATTAATGTTGTCACATTATTTGTTATAATTAATTGGATCCTAAGGGATTCCATGGCTGCTTGTTATTTCGTCTTCATTTTGTTTTACCCTTTTTTTTTTGGTTTCACTCACGTGGATTTTAAAACATATGACCAAATTTGAAAGCAGCAGACTTGAAAAACGATATTCTGCATATTACTTGTAAACTAAAATCGAAGGGGTAAAAAAGCCTTTTCTTGTGTCGAAAATTTATGATTTTACTCCATATCAAAAATTACAATATTTGTGGTTCGAAAAATAACTGCAAGATATTGTTTTTATGATGTTAAATATCATTAGTGATAAATATGAGGTGAAAATGCAGCTGATTTGATGGAATAAATTGAAATGCAACAGAAATATTTTAATGACTTCAATTTCTGACCATAATTGTAGCATTTGCTTACAAATATAAATGTAAGAACGCAGAATTGCAAGTATATTTGAGAGGACTTGCCTAAAACAGTATAAAAAAAAGTAATTTTTATACAGTCCCAAAATTATAGGGTAAATCTCTCAAAAAATTGCCTCCTACATATTCAAATTAAAAAAATTAAGAGGATAAAGTCCAATTCCTTCAATTTCGATGATTTTCATGTCGTGTACATTTTAAAGCAATCAAATTCTTTTATTCTTCCAAAACCTGTATGGCGTGGACTAAGGGCGAGTTCTCCGTTAGCTTGTGAAATTATTCCTATGTCGGAGGAAGACCACACAAGTATTGGTGCTCTGTTCTCGAATTTTAGCGATTTTCCCATTTAACGACTTTTTCAACATTGTTGTCCTCGGATAAAGGTATAACTTTTATCGCAATCCTTGGAAGGACGTTTTAGCTATTGGGCTCTTCATTTTCGAAACGTTAACATATCCGAACTGTAGTAAATGTTTCGTTTCCAAATTTTTAAATATATTTTAATGCCATATGATGGATACAGCCTTCTTTTCTAGAAACCCGAACATATAATTATTACTGTATTGGCAACTATTTGTCTTTTTGCGATTTCAAAAAATCTGTATCATGAGAAAGTCACTTGGAGTTAACGTTATGTTATTTTCGAAATATGGATTTTGTTTTTATTTCAGTGCTTTGTTGAATATTTTTCGGCCACTCCTCAGTCTCAGCTCGCAGTGTACAATTGGTTTGAGTGTGACTCGCATTACGCTTGTTGGTTCCAAGCTAAGAACCGGCGAACCAGAGAGCCGCTATCAAAACCAATACTAATTCCGAGTATAGTAGAAAGAAATAGAAAGGTGAACAAATTAGGGCGTTCTTAGATGCAAAGCAGCAGCATAAATGTGGATAGGGGATGCACCAAGACCGGAATAGACCAGAAGCAAATTCTTCACGTTTCATCCTGTATGACATTGTATTTCTACTAAGACTATAAAGCTGTTCAACTATACCTTCTGATTATTTAGACAGAGAAAATATAATCAATCCCGATTCATTTTAACCAAACAATGCCAATTGTAAACCGTTGCCATATAATTAGTAATCGAATTTTTCCAAACAACGACCTGCTCCCTGTTTCACTTGTTTTATTATGCTCGCATGATCACAATAAAATTGATCAAGTTAATCACTCGCTTATCATTATGCAGAGACTTCATAGTATTTGTCACGTCTTTTCTCTACGTTCGATTTCTTCGATTCTTTGGTATGAAAGTAAAATTAGGTTTTTCCAAACTCGCCAGAAATTTCCATGATGCCAATTCAAGCGATATAATGTAGCT